>JAXGGT010000004.1:1789307-1799533 GCA_035583425.1 Marsdenia floribunda
ACCATGTTGAATCGAGTTAAATTGTCACCTTTTCTAAAAGTTTAAGTTGATAGAGAGGGATAAATTTATACTCTTAACAGGCTTCCTACCACTTTTAGCACCAAATTTATCAGGGCCAAGTGACTGCAATCCTAATTAAACAAAGTTTCAACTAGGTGCCACGAAAAACCACGCTGGGATGAGGAAAGCACAAAGAAATTAAAAAATGTTCATGCAAGGATAAAAATACCTGTGATATCATGACAACATTTGCTCCAACATCTTTGACAGCACCAAAAATTGCATTAGCTGTACCAGGAACACCGGCCATTCCAGTTCTGAGAAGAGCACTCACACATAAGTGTAAAAGCGAATAGAAAAAATTAGAACAGAACCAAAATTGGAAGCAGAACTAGATGTTAGCTCACCCCTCAACATTCACAAGTGCCAAGTTATCAATTGTTGCAAAGCCTTTAACTAAAGATTCAAAATTCCAGACATTCTCATTTTCACAGACAGAAGACCGGCAGATCATTGTTCCCGGTGCAGATAGGTTGAATATATTCCTTATAATTATGGGAATGTCATAATGCATAACTGGAATAATTGTCCGTGGATGCAAAACATTTGCTCCGAAATATGACTGCAAAGATATAATTCTTCTGTAAGAAACGATTTTAGTAACTAGCCAAGTAAACTTTAGTTACTGGTATTAGAATTTCAGGCTTCACCATTTCCCAGGCTTCTTGATAAGACAGTGTCTTCAGGATAACAGCCTCACTAACTGCAAAATGATGTATGGTTTTTATGGACAGAACCCAATCAAAGAGCAATTATGGTCAAAATTTCAATATTAAAACCAGTAGCAGTAACACAAGTAGGAAAGAAGATCATTCTAGCGACCAGTGGACAAGTAGAAACTCCTTATCATTATGGCAACAGAACAGGGTACAACCTTTTCTAGGATCAGCACTATATACGCCATCAACATCCGTCCAAATTGTAACTTGACGTGCTTTGAACAAGGCACCCATGATAGCAGCAGAGAAGTCACTTCCATCTCTCTTCAAAGTTGTAGGAATACCCTGGGGTGTGCTAGCTATAAATCCAGTTGCAATGATTGTCTTACATGGGTTTTCAGAATAATAGTTTTCAAGTTTTTTCCCAGACTCTAGATAATCTGGATCAACTTGATTAGAACTTGTAGGATTTACAACTAGGACCTTCCGAGTGTCCATCCAATTACAGTCCACCCCATTCTAAAGCATGAAAATAATATATTAGGATAGAAAATAGGAATAAATACAATCAGAAAGTAATATTTGATTATATATTTGAATTAACTGCATAAGCACCTTTCTAACAACAGCAGCCAATATTTGAGCAGACCATAACTCCCCATGCCCAACAACAAAATCAGAAAAGGATTCTGTTACATGTCCAGCTGCACCAGAGTGTGAAATAAGTAGATGTAAGAAATTTTCACCAGAAGAGAGAATAAAAAGATTGTTTTCGTGTGACTCAGAGAGAAATATACCAATGTATATTGCGCGAAGCATAGCTTTGAGGTTATTTATGTCATCATGCAACTGGGATAAGAAATTTGAAAGATCATCCCCACCAAGCAAATCAAGGGCTGTTTGCTGGTGCTTTTCTAAAACGCCATCCAGTGCAGTTACATAAGAATCGTCACGGGATTGAGCCTTGTGAATTAGGTCATACATCATGTCTGTCACCTTTGACATTGCAGACACCACAACCAACTTTCTTTCTGATTCATCTTTAACAATTATCTCTGCAACATTTCGTATTCTATCAGAAGTTCCGACACAAGTGCCACCAAATTTATGGATGGACCACATATCACCCTTAGGGAGTTGAGTCTGTTTTACTGCTTCGTCCAGCAAAACATCTATACACATAATGAATGAGTGATATAGTTAACATGCTCAGACTACAGGAAAACATCATCAAAATTATGCAGACGACTCAAAATGCACAAATAAATACCTGCACTTGTAGCAGAAGCAACTACTTTGGACTTTAACAAATTCTTTCTTCCGGACTGCTGACTAAAATCAATCCTTAAATTGAAAAAAAAAAAAAAAAGGAAAGGCATACTTCAGTCAGAAATTAAATACATCATCAAATTATAAATAAATGCAATACATATCAAAAATTGCCGCAAGATGGGTTCAATTATATACAACAAGGAAAAAAGGAGTTAAATTTTCAGCAAGACAGACATGCATGAAACATAGTTATGCATGATTCTTTCAAAGTCAGCAACTTTTCTCTTTTCAAATTCCTGAAACTGATCCAAAATTAAAATTCCGAAAACCAAATGATTCCCGAAAGAGTACCTAATTCACCATCTAAGACATTGTTGCCAAAGCTTTTAACAAACATCTATGCTAACCCAAAAAACGAGAGGAAAAAAAAAAAACGATTAAGAAGCTCCAATATCTGAAACAAACAAAAGGAGTAGGTAGTTACCTGAAGAGGGGATTAAGAGGGCGAAAATGGTAGATCTTGGATAAAGAACTGCAGCTACTTTGGTTCTTGAATACAATCATTTTACTACAGCCTTTCGTAATTGTACCAGGCAATGAAGATAAATTGTTCATGTATGATGGAGAGATCGGAGAAGACAACGCCATTGTTCCCTCTTTTTTTTCCTTTGCAACTCTGGAAGAGTAGCAGAGAGAAGGGAGAGATTACACGAGGAGTTGGAGATCAGTCTGTGTGTGCCCTCTTACTTGGCGGCCCTGTAGGGGACAGTGATTTCAAGAAATGGTGGGCTTTCTCTGCTGGCTGACGTCGTTCCTTTCCCATCCTTTACTATATAAATAAATAATGGGAAAAAGATGCAGCTTTTAGTTTGAGGCAAGAGGCGGGTTGCGATGTATTGCTATTGCACGTGGACCAAAATCTCTTTGTGTGTGTGTGCGCGCTTTTTTTTTTTTTTTTTTTCATCAATTTTGATGTTGTAGGTCTAATCTATAATTTTTACAGTTTTTTTTAAAAAATATTAAAGTATTTTTGTTTTTGTCGTGTCTAAAACTCATAATTTCTCGAATCATAAGATAAGACTATTACCAATTGAGCTACACTTTTTTTAACTATAATAATATGTACAAAAATTTTGATTTTTTTTCCTAACTTTATCTTCAACTCATAACTCACTCACTAAACTCGACTTTCTTATTGAGAATAAGATAGTAACCTATATCATATAGCTTCCGTTGATTAGGTATCTTCTTTCGACTTGTCAAGTGAAAGTTTTGAGTTTGAATTTCATTGAAGACGATCCATATGTTATAATATTGGAATCTCGTCCATAAATATCTCTCAAATTAATCGATAAGGATACTAGATTACCAAAAAAAAAAACTCAACCTTCTTATGGAAAGTTAATTTTAAAAATAGGGAAAAAAAATATTAAAGGGTAAAATACTAAAAAATATTTAAAATAAAAAGTATTATGACATAATAATATAAATATATTTATATATTTTTTTATTTTTATTGATATATTAAATAATATTTTAATACATGTCTCACAAGATTAAGTGTCTTATTTAACACCTGTTTCTATAATTTGTAGCTATTGGATAATAGAATTTAAAATAAAAGAATCAATTAAAATTATGCAGTAAATTCCTAAGTAGTTCCTGTTTACATAATTAACCTATGTATATGCATATATATATATATATATATATATATCATCTTATGTTAAGAATACAACCTTCACGTTCTCTGCTCACGATCCCATATATATATCAAAAGGATATATATATATATACATATAATTTATAACTTACAGAGAGAGAGAGAGAGAGAGGGATGAGAGAGAAAATTTTCTGATCTAATAACAAGTTCTATATTAATTGCCATTTGCAAAACTTTGAAGATTGATCACCATCACAGTAACATCGTCCATGTTTCCTCGACTTGATGTTATATCTACAAGCTCCTTACATGACTCCTGAAGTGAATTGACGATTATACCCCTTGAAACTACATCAACTGCCCCTTGCTCATCTACCTGCAGTTTAATCAATCCAAAACTAATCAGCTGAAAAAAAAAAATATATATATATATATATATATATAACCATTTATGTATAAAAATATAGTTAATTTGAAAGGATATTTTAGTCTTTTTATAAATTAAAGATATATCAATTAATATTATTACCGTATCCCACAATCCATCAGAAGCTATGATTAGGAAATCGCAATCTGATGTCAAAGGAAGCTTCATAATCTCTGGTTCAGAAATGACATATTCTTTTAGGTAAATGTCCCCAAATGCCCTCGAAACTGCTAGCGTTCCGTTTACTCTCCATACTCCATTCCGACAATGCAAATATCCACCCTACCAGTACAACATTAATGGTCAATTATTAATTTCTTATATTTGTATTGATGTAATCGGTGAAATAGGGAAAAATGAAAATGGAAAAAGAACTCACTGAGTTCTCTATTCTGGCTCGTTCGTCTTCCCTGGTGAGGCGATGATCTCTTGTCAATGCCGTAGCCACTCCTTTTCTGCTCAGAACCACTCTACAATCACCTGCGTTAGCCACATACAACTCTCCGTCCTTCACGAGAACGCTTGCCGCACACGCTCCACCACTCTCATCCTGCAATTTATATATAATTAATTAATTAAGGGGCCAAATTATCGAGAATTCTTAGTCTTAGAAACATGTAGTGAAAAGGGTTTTCTGCCATTAATCTTTGGGAGTTTTTGTGCCTTTCAATCTTATCTGATCGGAAACATATATATATATACCCTCACTAAGCATACCATCTTTAATTCCTCAGAGACACATATGAATAAGATTTAAACGGGTGATCAAGAGTGGAACTTTGAAAAGAATCTATCTGTTTCTTAAGTGATGAGAGAGAGAGAGAGAGAGAGAGCAAGATTTGAGGTGGTCAAGAAAATATAGAATATATATATATATACTATAAGAAGACAAAAACATTAAAACAAAAATGTGTGTATATATATGGTCGAACCTGACTAAGAAATTGATTGTCTGTAATGGAGTAACCTCTACGTATTGCAGCTTCTATCTGGTTTCCCATATTCCCATCAACCATTATTTCATTCAAGATGTTATTTCCAAGATTTCGAGCTACAAAATCAGCTGCAGCACTGCCTCCATGCCCATCGGTCACCACAAAAAATGCCTATCACAAAAAAGATCGATTGATTCAGTTTCTTTCGTGAACATAAATAATTAATATTGAATGATGAAAAGATATATATATGTAGAGAGAGAGAGAGAGAGAAATATGTAATCAGCTGGGAGCTAGTGACCTACTTGTTTAGGATTCCCCGAAATGTCAAGCATGACTCCATGGCCATCTTCCATGAATTCCCTTCTCCCTTTCTTGCTTGCCAAGGAGTAATACCCTCTCATTTCTAATTCCACATGAACCTCGGATTCTCTTCCCAGTAGTTGTTGTGTAAATTCCAACTGTCCCGGCGACGGAAGTATGAGCTGGGCCGGCCTCTTTCTTGACATTACGGACGGCTTTACTATTACCGAACCCCTCGAGCTCAGCCATGAAGGAGGGCTGCTTCCAGCTGAAGAAGAAGAAGAAGAAGAAGACGAGAAGTACTGTTTTGATCTTGAACTTAATCCCATGCAAATGACCTTCTTCCTGAGGCTTCGAAGAAAGTATAATAACACGAGAGAAATTACAGAGAAGCGCAAGAGAAATTCTTCTATATCAATCATCTCCTAAATTATATAATTATATAATTATAAGTTTGGTTTGATATATATCAATCTAATATATATATATATATATAAATAGATAAACCAAAACCAATCCAAATTAAATTCAAGAAAGAAAAGTTCAAGAACTCAAAAGAAGCTTTGATGCGTGTGTGTATCGATGTAGAGAAGAAGACTTGGTAAGGTGAGAAATGGTGGAAAAGAAAGTTATTTATAATGAAATGGCAACTAAAGGAAATGGGTTATATATATATGTATAAAGAGGTGGGAAATGTCCAAGGAAAGAGAGAGAGAGAGAGAGAAATGAAGATATGACAAATATATATATATATATATATAGTTAAGGTTTTAACGAGTCAAAGATATGAAAAAAAAAAAAAAAAAAAAGACAAGGAAAAACTCATATATACATATATTATATCATTTATATGTATGAGTGTGTGTGTGTGTAATTATAACGAGTCAAAAGGGTGCATGGGGAAATGATTAGTGGCAAATTATAGCAAAGGTGATGAGTAGTTCCATATTGATTCTGTTGTTTTGGAAGGTTTCAAAGGTTCAATTACTAGAAAAGCCAAGGAAATGGTCTTAAGATTGAATATTTAAAATAATAATAATAATAAAATATTTTTTAAATTACCAAAATAATAATAATAATAATAAAATAATTTTTTTGAATTTTGTTTTTTAAATTCAAATTTATAATATTTTCAATCTATCTTGAACTTATAATATTAAAAGATTATAAATAAAGTTGTTATTAATTGAACTAAGTTTTTTTATCTTTTACATACTTTTAAACTTTTAATATTGATTTATGGTATACTCTTTAGATAATTAAAGTCTTATTATTTTTCAATAACATTCAAATTACAAAAATAAATAAATACATAAATTTGACTTTTATATAAATTACTTCTAATTTTTTTACTTATATCATAAACAAGAAAACATACTCTTAAAAAAATACAAAAATTTATGTGTTTGTTAATTAAAATGACTAAATATCCATTAATTTTATTTTCTCTGGTAAAAATAATTAATAAATATAAATCGTAAGTATTAATTATAAGAATATTAAGTAAAAAATATTAATATTTTTTAATTTTTTAATGCGACAAATTTATATATATTCAATATATTATATTGTAGTATAAAATCTTATTTGTAAATTATAAAATTTCCACAAAATATAAATTTAATTATAGCTAGCATGAAAAGTTTTAATTATTATTATTAGGAAAATTGATCGGTTTAGTCCTCTAAGTATTTTTATTAATTAACATAAGTCTACAATTTTTTAACTTGTTAAATCTTATATCTTTTTACGAGCAGCCTATTAAGTCCTTCTGGCCAAAAATTTGAATTTTTTGGCCAAAATTCATCACGTGCTCGCCGAGCAGGTGATGATTTTTTAAAGGCAAAATTATCCTCTTGAGTATTATAAAGCTGTGAACTTATACTAATTGCAAAATCGTCCTCTTTATACAAAAAACAGCTTTATAAGACCCTGCAGTTAGTTTAAGTTCACAACTTTATAATACTCAAGAAGATGATTTTGCTCTTAAAAAATCATCACGTGCTCGGCACATGATGAATTTTGGCCGAAAAATTTTAATTTTTGGTCGAAAGGACTTAACATGCTACTCGTAAAAAGATGTAGGACTTAACAGGTTTTTTTTAAAAAAAATTATGGACTTATGTTAATTAATGAAAATAGTTATAGAACTAAACCCACCAATTTTCCTTATTATTATTATTTTCTTTTAAAAAACAAAATCGTGTTAAAATATTATTAGACTATAGTGTGTTTATTATTATTAGTATAAGAAAGAATAGTGAATTTAATCTCAAACATTTGCTTCATTTTCATACTTGGTCCCAAACTTTTTTTTTTGTGGATTATGTTCATAACTTTTAAAAGCTTGTGTGTATTAGATCCTTTTGTTCATCATTTTTTATACATGTAATCCACACAAAAGGACCTAATACACACACGCTTTTAAAAGTTAGGGACCTAATCCACAAAAAAAAAAAATTGGGACCAAGTATTGAAATAAAACAAATGTTTGGGACTAAATTCACTATTCTTCCATTAGTATAATTATGAAATTTTCCAAAACAAAATCTTCTTGACTAAGCAAAGATTGCCCGCCGTCCAGGAATTGGCTTTGCCGGTGCGCACAGGGTGCGTGGCGGTGGTTCCAAAATTGACGAATCCGACTCCAATTGCTGACTTGGACCTCGCACCCCCTTTTTTTTTATTGGATAACTATTTTTTAACTGCTTTCACCTTTTTCTCCAGTTTAATACCCTTTCAAAATTACTCACTCCATTTTTTTTTTTTTTTATTTGTCCCAGATAAAGAGAAAATACAATATTAAAAAAAAAAAAAACAAAAAAAAAAAAACAAAAGCATTATTGTATTTTTTTTTATTGAAAAGCAGTTATATTATAGTTGTATTTGGACAACTTCTGACACATGTCAAAAATTAGTTGATCAAAACTCAAGAAGAAAAAAAGTGAAACCTATCAATAGGATGTATTAATATGTCTTTTCATATATACTTTTATTGCCCAATATTTTAATATTTTAATAATTATATCATTATTACACTTATAAAATTAAATTTTTCTTAAAATAAAATATTATTGAAACAACTATTAACCAGACATTTTTTTATTCTTAAAAAAAAAGAAAAATTATTTTTCCTCAACTTATGCATAGTTCAAATACAACCTAAAATATCCTTTGATTTTATTTTATTTTTCATACGAGTAATCAATAAATATGTGTTGTAAAGTATTAAATACAGAATATTAACGAAAAATATCTATAAATACACTTTAATTTTTTAGTGTGCTAAGTTTAAAAAAAAAAAAAAATCTCAATTTATTTCCAACGTGACAAGTTAAAAAATAAGGGGATAATATTCATTAATTATTAGTTAGAGAAGAAAGTAGAATGAAAGGTATATTTTACTCTTTTCAATAAAAAAAAAAATTCTTTAATTTTTATTTTTTTATGAATTATAAAATTTTTATATTATATATATATATTAAAATATTATTTCCTATTTATGTATTAAAAAATTAATTTAAAATCTTAACTATAATTAAGACTCTTAAATGATGAGACAATATAACTTAATTTAGTTGGTAGTAATTACGTTAATGATTTAAGAAGTCACGAGTTCAAGTCATATTGGAGGTAAAAAATTCTTAAATTAAAAAATCTTAAATTATGAAAAAATATATAATAAACATCTCCTTAACTAAAATAAAAATATTAATGGAAGTAATTTAAAAAAAAAAAAAATTAAATTTTTTTGCCTCATATATGAATCGAACTCGTAATCTTTTGGATCATAAATGTAATTGCTACTAACTGAGATAAGTCATCTCGTCAATTGAAGTAATGTTTACTATGTATTATTATTATTATTTTAAATAATAAACAAATAATAATAATAATAATAATAAAACACCTTAAAAATTTAAAGAAATAAATATTATTAATATTATCATAAATATTTTTAGAATATAGTGGAATTGAAAAAGATATTATATACATATATAAGAAAATTGGTCGATTTAGTCCTCTAACTATTTTCATTAATTAATATAAATTTACAATCTTTTTTTTAACCTGTTAAGTCTTACATTTTTTTACGAACAGTCTGTTAAGTCCTTTCAATCAAAAATTTAAATTTTTGGACCAAAATTCATCACGTGATAATTTTTTAAAGGCAAAATTATTCTCTTGAGTATTATAAAGCTATGAACTTAGACTAACTACATGGTCTTATAAAGCTATTTTTTTTCGTATAAATAGGACAATTTTACAATTAGTCTAAGTTCACAGCTTTATAATAATCCTCAAAAGGACGATTTTGCCCTTAAAAAATCATCACGTGCTCGGTACGTGATGAATTTTGGCCTGAAAATTTAAATTTTTGGCCGAAAGGACTTAATAGGCTGCTCGTAAAAAGACGTATGATTTAACAGGTTAAAAAAAAGAAGATTATGAACTTATATTAATTAATGAAAATAGTTAAAAGATTAAACTGACCAATTTTCTTATATATATATATATATATATATTTTAGTACACGCAAACTAAAATTTGCAATCTACCGAGAAGGACAGAATATACATGTCACTGGATCAAAGGCTACATGCATATATTAGAATTTTAAAAATAAAAATAAAAATAAAAAAAGAAAAAAGAAAGACGCCGTCTTTTAAATGATAAAAGATATTGACAAGGACACGTCGGCAGCTGAAAAATGGAAAATAATAATAATAATAATAATAAATGTATAGATTGCGTACGCGAAGTGCTCAGAAGCAACCACAACCAGACCAATTATTACAAAATTTAAGGAAGTCCACTTCCTCCATTTATTATTATTATTATTATTATTTAAAATTCCGATACTTTTCCAGTCTAACATAACTTCTTAGGAATAAAATAAATAAAAA
>JAXGGT010000004.1:1808113-1821584 GCA_035583425.1 Marsdenia floribunda
TTGTTTAGATAAGGATATTTTAATACTTATACAAAAAAAAAAAACTCGTTTGTTTTGCATCGTATTTTTAAATATTTTTTCTCCAGTGTCAGTATATTTATACTTGTACTTGCATTCAAAAAAGATATGTTGACTTAAACTTAAACTATTTGTTTTAACTATTTTATCATTTTGCCGACTTAAGCATGAGAGGAGCCTTAAGAATTTTCAATCCCTTTGGATTTTCTTTTTATGTAGAAAAGAGAGTTAAGACCAAGTTGAAGCATTGTCTACATCACTTGCCTTTGCTGCTATACTAATTAATCACAAATTTAAAATGGAGGAATTTAAAATGAACAAAAGTAATTCAGAAGAATCTAATGCGTTAAGAGTTTCGTTATTATATAATTTATCGGATAGTTTCTCAACTTTTATTAGCTAGACTTATCAAATTTACCACTTGTCAACATATGATTCGTCACATCTATAATTAATTTCATTATCTATAACCCTAAAATATCTTAATCTTTTTAATTAAACAACACATCAATTATTGTATTCTTTTTTTTTGTGTTGTATGTGAAAAGTGGGGAAAAAAATGAGGAAATAATATTTAAAGTTTCATTTTTGGAAAAGAAAAGAAAAGAAAATTCGATTTATAGTTTGTGTGACTGTGACACACTTAAAAAGGGGTACAAACTACAAGGATGGACCAAAGAAAGTGTGCAAAAGGATATTTGATATATATATACATACATATATATATATATATATATATTTTATATATATATATATACACATATATATATATATATATTGCTAACTACATAAATGTGGCTTTTAATGTCTCACCAAAAAATTTGGTTTTTTAAATATATTAATTGTGGGACTTCAAGAAAAATCAAAATTTTGAAGCATTAAAATCAAACAAATTTCATTACATTTGGACAAAAGGGAGAGATATCCCTTTCTTGTTTGGAAGGATTAAGAGAGGAACTTGGCATCTCAACTCCTTTCTTGCCACAAATATATATATATATATATATATATATATATATATAAATAAATTTGATATATATTTCAAAATTATTTTCAAATAAATAAATTTTCTTTTTGTTTTTTGTTGAGAAGGTTTAGGCTTAGTTATAGCAGTCTCGCTTATGATATAAAAAATCATAAATTTGAGATATATTAGAAAAAAAAAATTCTTAAAAATTCAAAAAAAAAAAGTTTTTTTAAAAAAAAAAAAAAAAGATTTTAAGTTCTTTTTTTTATATATATAATATGATTCGAGTCTATATGATTAACTATTGATAACTCATATTTGATGAATAAAGAATATTTGGTTGATTTTGTTATCTTTAACATATATCAACACGTATCTCGTTGCAGTAAAAAGTAATTAATAAATAAGAGAAATTTTACTTATCATTTAATTAATTTTAAATTATTTTTATAAATTTTTACGGTTTAAGAATATATATGTTTTCAGTAAAAATCGAAAAAATATATAATAATTAATGTTGAATATGTATAAAATATCTTTTTCTTTCAAAATATATATATAATATAAATTTGTGGTAGGTATATCCTAAACTTGAAATGGGCTCACAATAGTTAGCACACACGAAATCATTCCTCCAAAAAGATAGAGAGAGAAAGTAAGAGTGAGCGAGGGGTTCTATGAATAGGATCCAACTACCTTAAAGGGGTTACCCACGAAATCGGATCACTCCCACACCATCCCCATCATCATCATCTTCTGTTAGATTGGGTTTCGTTTTCTTGTCTAGTTCTTGAAGAATCAAGGGTTATTTTAGGTTCGAATTCCTTGTGATTTTTTTTTTTTTTTTTTGTTTTAAATTTTTTTTTTTCTCTTTTAGTTTATACAGTTAATTACAGAAGCTTAATGGGTTCTGAGGCTGGAGAATTTGAGGAGTGGGAGCTGCTGCATGACAGCTCTGACTCTGAGTCGGGTCTTGTTATCTCTGTAGAATCCGGTGAAAATGTTTCAGATGATATCTCCGTACACTCTGGAGAAAATGATTCTGATGATATCGCTGCACACTCCGCAGAAAAGGATTCCGATGATATAGCTGCACACTCTGCAGAAAAGGATTCCGATGATATAGCTGCGCACTCGGCCGGAGAAAAGGATTCCGATGATATCGATGCACACTCGGGGGGTATGATTCAGGCGAATTACTTCTCGATTGATGCTGAGCATAGGGGAACGGTTGCTGGCGCTGATATGAGTGAGGATAACTCTGAAAGTTCGGATAATCCGAGTTGGATTGATCCCGCTTCAGAAAATAGGTATCCAAGGAAGGAATCGGCGGAGTTTTGGTCGGATTCAGGGAGTGAGCGATCGGATGACCGAAAAGTTAATGAATTGGAAGGAGGAAACGAGGTGGGCCTTGCTGGAAACGAGAAACGAGAATTAGGTTCCGAAGAGACTAAAGAAATTAGAGGTGGAGATGAGAAAAGTTTGGAGAATTTTGAGCAATTTTGGTTGGATTCTAGTGGAATTGAAGTGGATTCTGTGAAAGTTGCTGACCGTGAGGAGAATAGAGGTTTGAGCATAGCGAACGCAAGTATGGAGGTTCCACCCGAAGAAGAAAAGGGTGAAAAAGAATCTGGTAGTGATGAAAAGGAAAGCGAAACTGTTGAAATTGAACCTAGGAAAGCAGAGATTGAGAAGAAGTGGACTATTGTTTGGTGGAAGGTACCAATGCAGTTCTTGAGGTACTGTGTCTTCAAGGTGAGTCCAGTGTGGAGTTTCCCTGTAGTTGCTGCTGTCCTGGGATTGGTTATCTTGGGAAGAAGGCTGTACAAGATGAAGAAGAAGGCCCGTGGTTTGAACATCAAGGTTACAATGGAGGACAAGGTTAGCCCTTTTCCTGTAGTTTGCTTTCATAGCTTTCATATGACGTTCTTGTGCCTACTTGTTGAATTTTGGGAAATTTATACACACCTACTAATGTCAATCAGGAAGTTGCATTCCGCATTTAGTGGATTTTCTATGATTCCCCAATTGTGGTTACTCCCCCTGCAGTAATTTTGATTGTCGTTGAACTAAAAATTCATTAAATACAGTTTAGATTATAGTATAGCATATAGTGAGTTGATGGCTATGATAAGCTAATATACCAAATTTAATCTTGTAATTGCCATGTGAGATTAGAGCATCTTGATCTCTAAACATTCACTTATGTTTTTTAATGTGTTGTGATTGGCGAGCCTTAGCGAATGGCGCTTAGCTAGATAATGCATGATAAAACATGTTTTACCTTGATCTTTTTCACAAACCAACTATAATGATCTTACTAGCTTTAAACATCTTGCTCCAATAATTTTGCTCTTGGTGGAAACTGAGTTTTGCTTTGATAAACATACCTGTGTCCAGTTTCATACTGCTGTTACCTTTTCCATATCCTACTTCTGAGAAGGAAATCAGTTAACATGTAGGTTTTTTTTCGCAAAGTGATACTTATGGCATTATGGAAGTGATTCATTGGTACTTTTGATTGAAATATTCTTCATAAACAAATAGAGATTTCTCTATCACCAATCCATCCTATTGAACATTGATTTGGTTATGTTTTCAATGACAAATTGGTTTATCCAACTCAAGCCTATCTTCTTTGAATATTTATTTTAAGAACCGTAATTTTATCGTCAATAGGAACTTACCATGGACATCCATATATTTTATTGTGTAAGGAAATTTTGGAAAATATTAGCAAGCATTGGCATTGTCATATTTTAAATTTTAGTCATCCTTTATGCAAAAATCAATATGATCAATACGTTCCTAGTTCAAAATCTTTTATCAGTTACAATATTAGTGTTGAGAAACACAATAATATTTTGGGAACGAGGAAAATAGAAATGCCTTGAGTTTATAGTATTTTATTTTGAACGTACAAGATAAAATATTCTGCCTTTTCTGCTCTTTTTCCAAGAATCAAATAGGTTTTTTGCTACACAAAATCCATGAAAAAGAAGTTCTGTGTTCCTTTCTTTCACTACCATCAAGGGCATGATAGTCCTCAAGGACTAGAATCTTTCCATCAGCTATTATTTTTGGGCCATTTAAGTCATTCCTTCCTATTAAATAATAATGATTACTAATTCTTTTTACACATTTCTTAGTACTTCTAATCAGAAAATTTTTTCTTTTGTTTGACTCTTTCTGTTGTTCTCTAAATTCTGGTGATAGGTAATAAAGGTTTAGACAAGGTTGTTTATTCCCCGATGAGCAGAGGCACAATAAGTCATTAAACTGAGTGAACTTTCTTACTTGGCATTTTCAGGGGATTGTTTTCTAACTACTTTATGCTGGTGTCTGGATTAAACTGTTCCTTTTAAATTACCATTCTGCTCTAATGTTTTTTACCCTTATTTTTAATTTACTATTTTGCAAGCTAAGATCTCCTTGTAGATAATTCCTTGCTTACTACCTTTATCTTTTCTGCATTCAGTGTGTTTTTGTTTAGTCTTTTTGCCTCAAGATGTCCACCTTTTGTAAGTTAATTCTTTCTTGACAATAACACACCTCTGAATTAGGGAGAGGGGGGGGGGGGGTATGAATCCTTTGCATAAGCACCAGTGGTTTAATTCACCCCCCCTCCCCCCCCCCCAAAAAAAAAAGCACCAGTGGTTTAATGGTACTGATGGATTGTTGTATTCAGACTCTTTTCTTCTTCTACGATCTGACTAACTTGATATACATTACACACATGCAGAAGTTACCCCAGATCGTGAGCCGTGCTGGACGGTTTAATGAAGCATTCTCAGTAGTGAAGCGTGTCCCTGTAATCCGGCCATGGCTGCCAGGTGCTGGAGTCTCACAATGGCCAGCAATGAGTCTGAGATAAATGTAATATTTTTATTGAAGAACAAAGGAGGGGACAGATTCTGCTTGCAAAGTTCATGGGTCTATAGTTTCATTTTATATTATCTGTTTTCTATGCGTGAAGGTTTAAAAGAAAATACACTAAATTGTTTTTCTTTTTTTTCTTCTTTTAGTACTCAAAAGCATATTGTGTTTAGATGCAATAATATAAAACCCTTCCTCAAGTTGTTACTCTTTATGCTTCCTTATTATCCTTTTATTTGCAAAAAAAAGGGGGGGAAAAAAAAAAGGGTTCATATATGATAAACTGACGCCGCTTCAGTCTAGGGATGTCAAACTCAGTGTGAACTGAGAAAGAGGAGTAAGGTAAAGGATTTTAATTACAGCAGTGCTTGTCTTGTGTGTAAATGACAACTACAGCCATGGGTTAGTCGAATTATAATGGTTTTTGAGTCTCATTATGCTCATATTTGATTTCATTATCATTATGTTTATTGAATTAATAGATTTCGAGTTTAAATTTTGTGAATTGAGAAATGAATATTCACCAACAGATGGTGCCATGCTTCGAGCATGTTTAATTCCTTCTATAATGTTTACCAAAGTCCAACAAAAACAGAAAAACCTTGCCCGACAGGTACTTGAAACAGGAAGTGCTAAAACATGCATGTTTACTTGTCTTCTCATAAAGGGATGTTGATGAAGAAAAAAAAGCAATATACAAGACTAAAAACTAAAGCAATACAATAAGTGTAGAATCAGCGAGATGACTTCTGCAGCAGATCTGGGGACATGGAGTCAATAAAAGTATAATATGAGGGATCGTTACGCCAGAGTTCAGCTAGATAACATGGTGATGAGGAAATCCGGTGAACTTCCTCCATCAGCCAGATGCTGGCTTCAGCTTTGGGAGGAAGGAAAATGGTGTCTAATGGCACATCTTCATTTGATGAACCAATCCTGATTTGATCCAACCGTCGAAGGTGAATATTAGTTAGGTAATGAAGTGGTTGCCTATATAATTCCTTAAGAGACATTCCCAATTCGGTCCATGAGTTGAATGGAACAACAGAGCCTCGAAGGGATGGGATTGGAATCTGCTTCATATACTCCTGGTACGATTCAGCTTTTATGAGAAATGCATCTGCACAGAACAGAACAGTCTAAGTTGTGCATCGTATGAACCTTGAATGGAGAACAGGGAAACAAATAAAAAAATGCAGCACAAATTCACTTGTTAAGAAACATAAAAGAGAGAGAAAGAAGAGGATCAGTAGCTAGAAGTCTTCTATGTAGACCCTGATACATCCAAACTTCCAAGAATAATGCTCTGCAAGGTTCCTGTATCTCAAAGATCTACTCACACATCCATGCCATGACCTATTTACATTTCTCCATAAACAATATTATGTGCGTTTTCAGATGTTAGTTTACATGAGATGTTCTGAGTGACTTGAAGAGGAAAAAAAGACATGTTTTTGAATTTCCACATTATTCACAATCAAAGACGATGAGATATAGGGTTATGGTCTCTTGCTAGATTACTACAGGCTACTGCTAAGTGATCCCATTGGGTGCTTCCAAGAACAAAAAGAATCCAGTGAAAGTCTAGGGTTTCCTGGAGCTAAAGTGAATTTATGGCATCAACATGTCTTTGGAGACAAGATCATTTGCATCTCGAGGCATCAAATTGTATGGGCAGAAAGAATATATTCGCATTATCCATAGTCAAGGAGTATTGAATACATTTAGAGTTAACACCCAGGCCTACACAAAAATGGCAATATTTGATGAATCATGGATACTTGCAGGATGTAAAATTTCTAAAGAAATGTTTCTAAACTGATCCATGCCATGATCTATCTACATTTCTCCATAAACAATATTATGTGCATTTTCAGATGTTAGTTCACATGAGATGTTCTGAGTGACTTGAAGAGACAAAAAGACTTGTTTTTGAATTTCCACATTATTCACAATCAAAGACGATGAGATATAGGGTTAGGGTCTCTTGCTAGATTACTACAGGCTACTGCTAAGTGATCCCATTGGGTGCTTCCAAGAACAAAAAGAATCCAGTGAAAGTCTAGGGTTTCCTGGAGCTAAAGTGAATTTATGGCATCAACATGTCTTTGGAGACAAGATCATTTGCATCTCGAGAAATCAAATTGTATGGGCAGAAAGAATATATTCGCATTATCCATAGTCAAGGAGTATTGAATACGGTTAAAGAGTTAACACCCAGGCCTACACAAAAATGGCAATATTTGAGGAATCATGGATACTTGCAGGATGTAAAATTTCTAAAGAAATGTTTTTAAACTGATACTGTAGGCATGTCATTCTGGCTACATGGCATCAGGATTGGCAGAAATAGAGAACGGGTTCTATTCTCTGCAAATGCTCATAGACAGGTTGCTTTCTTTTCTCTTTTTCCTTTTTCTTTTTTTGGCAGGATTGCCTCTAGTGGCTGTGGGAGGGAGAAGAGGGAACAGGGAGCTTGAAATGAATCTAAACAAATATGGGTGATATACCTTCAGATACAACTACATTAGCCGGTTCAGGAAAGACTGCACTAAAGAATGACTCCACTGGACCTTTATTTTCTTCATCTGAGGATATATCTACCTGCTCACAGGATGGATCTTGCCTCTTCATGCCTATACACTGCAATGCATACGGATCAGAAACCATCAATTATAATAAAATTATATTAAACACAAAAATGGAAATAAGTTTGAGAATTCAGTTATGAATACGAGATGCATGGATTTGTGAGCTTATATAGCAAACTTGGTGAAACAATTACCCTGGAGTACTATAACATTTAGATAGAAGCATAAAAAACAAATAGCTCTAGGAATGTTAGACCTTTAGCTTGAAAGCAAAGCAAAGAAAAAGTCCTTAGTGAGGGATTGAAGAGGAAAGAAAACAATGAGACAACTTATAGTATACAAGCCCGAAGGTCTAAGTGGTAGAAGGAAAGGAAATCTCTGCTGGATATAAGCCAACTAGATTTTCACCATGGTACCCGACATCGTTTTCTAATATCATTTGAGATATTTTGCTTTATTTCTACATCCATGGAGTTGTTGCACCTGCCAGCAGTTAATCATCAAGAAATGTTCCCACTAGTACAACAGTAATCTCTTTTACCTAATCATTAAGTCATTCCTACCAATTTAGCAGCACTACTTTTGGAATTACTTGTCAATTTCCAAGTCTAGTGATGCCATGTGTCTATCTCAACACTGAATATGTAGCAGAAGTTAACTTCAAACAGGCAAAAGGTGTATGTTTTGCAAATAATTGTGCAGAAATTGCAGAGTGATATTTCAGAAAGTCTTAATCTTTGTTTCTAGCTAACAAGTGCTGCTATTTGCTCATGATATATAAAAATAGGATAGCTCAGTGGTAATGGGCAGGAGAAGTAGACAGGGATAGAGAGAGAAGGTAGTCTCTTGGGGCTTTCAAGCTATCTGCTATGTCTGTGCACTGCAAAAAGTAGGGACCATGAATTCCAACATTATTATCACTACTGAACCCAGCATAAATAAACAGAAACTAGTAATGAAGCTTTCAGTAAATCGAAGTTTCAGATCTCATCCAAGACCAAAAGGATAATCCATTCTGACAAAGAGAAGAGAATAGATAGGCAAACCACTACAACTTTCACCTCTTTAGTTGCATTAAATCGTATTTTCTCCCTAAACGTATGTTCTTATCAGGAAAGGAATATGATTCACAAGAAGTCACGCCAGTTGCAGAAGTATTGTACTAATGCATTCTGTCCATTACCGTTTACCATATGCAAAACTTAATTATAGCTTCAAAGGTACATTAAATGATAAGGGTATCTACCATTGAACATTGAAACACCATCAAATTCATCCTTCAAATTCAATGAAGACACTAAAAAGAAACATAACTTGATGAGATATATTTCATAAATTGGACAATTTTACCTAAATGGTTGATTGGTTGGAGGAAGCAAATTTTTGGATTCTGTATCTTCTGATATCCAAATCTAATATCATATCCTATCCTAAGTCCTAACCAAGATATAAATGGTATAGACAAGATAAGAAATAAGTTTGAAACATCTAATTCCACCTTTTCCCCATCATGCATGCTTTGGGTGCATGATTCCTAAATGTTTATCAAACCACTGGAATGTTAAGATAATAAATAAAATTAAGGACAAAACAGACACCATGAATGATTTTATACCAAATTCATAAGCTCTCCAACTTGATACCCCATTACCAAGTCCCAAAACTAAACCTGTTCTTCGAAAACTCACTAATCTTACAAGGATCAAGCAGGTCGTCAGAGGCCTTGAAAAACTCTATCAACACCCCCAAATAGAAACTACAGATAGTCTTCTCCAACAAAATCTTCATGATAATAGAAAAAAAAAAAAAAAAAAAACATACCGAATTCACCAAGAACCCAAAACCTCACAACTAATATCATTTCAAACATTTCCTCAATGGGTAAAAAATGACAGAAATTTTAACACAGCAATCTGAAATAAGAATCTGGAAGGGACAGGGAGAAAATCTGCAACGAAAAGTCTGTAGATTATTACTGGAATAGCGAAAATGAAAACACGTGAACTAAAGAAACATACCAAATCGAAAAATCAGAAAACCAATGGCCCAAGAAAAACTGAAAGTCTGATTCTCAAGAACCCATTTATCAAATAAAGCTAAAAAGAAAAAACGAAGGGAACCCCAGACCAAAATTTGCGATTTTTTATTCACATTAAAGACAAAGAGAATTCCTACAATGGAAATGCAATTGAAGGGTAAGAAAAAAAATGTTACAGCATGAATACTCTCAAATGACATACATTGCCTGCGTATATAAACAACAGTGAGCAGAAATGAAAGGGAGAAAATTTGGTAAAGACAGAAGCAGGGACTTGAGACCTACAGAACAGAGCAGAGCAGAACAGAGGTCACCTTTCTGAATCTACTGGGTTTTTACCTAAAATGACTCTCTTATAAAAACTCCATGATTAACTTGTTTTAAATTCATCTACCTTTCTAGTTTTACATACATGTACTATAAAAATACACAGATACATATAATATATGCACTTTTAATGTATGTGTGACAAAAATATATATATAAGATATGCATTTTTATATATATATTTTTTTAAAATCAATATTTTGAGTTAAATATAATATTTTTAATTAAATTATTTAATTAAAAAGATTAATAATTAATAAATTAATTTAAATAATTAACCAAAATAAATGTATTATTCTTCTAAAAAAAATAATATTTTATTAATTCAAAATATATATACATATAATTTAATTAAAAATAAAATATAAATATACTTCATTGAATTTTGAATCCATAATAAATTAAAAATTAATTTCATACAAAAAAAAATATTCACAAATTGAAGGGGGTAACCATCTGTATACCATCAAAATCAACAAACAATTTTGTACTTGTCACAATGGTCTATATTTGGAATTCTTTGCTCACATATTTTTGCAGTTTGTCAGCACAGACTTTTGGATCCAATTGCTTTTTAATATAGAATTTTATTCCAAAACAAAGTACAAGTTAGTTTATCAAACAGATTTCTATAAAATTGCAAATGAGTTATTATGAAATAATGCACCCTTTACACCCGAGCATTACAAACCTAACATGAAGGGTAATCATTCAAGTCGTCTACGATTTTGAAGTTATCGTTACCCAATGAATGTTAAAAATCTGAATTCACCTCCAAAATATAAAAATTGTCAGATGGCTGGATACAACAGAAAAATTTGCGCAAATCATAACTTATCACAATTCGATTATTGTATTAAATATTTTATCATTATATTTTACTTTATTATTTTCTTTGAATACTTTTTTGCATAGAATTAATTTTTAATTTATTATAGATTCAAAATTCAATTACATATATTTATATTATTCTTAGTTAAATTATATATATATATATATTGAATTGTTAAAATATTACATTTATTTTAATTAATTAATGAGATTAATTTATTAGTTATTGATTATAGTATTAGGTGATTTATTAAAGATATTATATTAAAACTCAAAATATTAATTAAAAAAACATAGAAGCGCATATCCCGTATGCATTTTTGCTAGGGGTGGCAATTGTGTCAGGTTGAGTTAAGATAATTATACTTAATCTATCAACCTGAACCCGACACGAACTCGAAATGACACAAAAAAGTTGAACCCGAACAAGACACAAAAATTAATCGTGTCAACCCGCCAACACGATTACACGATATCAATCCACTAACCTGATTATTTACCTATTTAACTTATAAAAATATCAATATTATGTAATTTATTTATATATAAAATTTAAAAATAATAAAATAATAAAATTTATTAAATAATTTAATAATAAATTAAAATATATAATTAAAATAAAAAATTAATTATTATTTAAACGTGTTACGCGGGTTGAACCCGTTTACAATCCGAATACAATTATTATTAAACGAGTTGACCTGCTTTAACACAATTCGTTTATCCTCAACCCTAACCCGTTAATTTCGTGTCGAATTAGATATTATCACCCCTAATTTTTGCCACACGTACAATAAAAGTGCATATATTGTGTGCATTTTTAATGGCATAGCATATATTGTATGCATTTTTAATGACATTTTTATGGTAAAAACGCACTTCATGTGTGTGTTAAAATCAGAATGGCTTATGAATTTTAAAACAGAGTTAATCATGAAATTTTAATAATAAACATAACCGTTTTAGGTAAAAACTCATTCAATTTTTTATTTGCTTGGTTTAAAATAATCAAACAATATTTTGAATCCTCTCTTTTATTTTTATTTTTATTTTATGGTAATTTTTAACGATACCTATTAAGAAATTAAAATTAAACAAAATGACTTAACTCAAATGATACAAAAGATCATGAGTTCAATCAAATTATAAGTGCCTCAATTTTTTTTAAAAAAAAAAAAAAAAAAAAAATCAAATTAAATATTAAAAAGATTTAATATATATATATATATATATATTAATATTACTGTCGAAATTAATTTGCTCAATTTAGTCAATTGAATTTGTTTAATGCTCTTAAATTTTTTTTTTTTAGCATTCTTTTCTTGAGTTTTTGAATTTTTTTTTTAAATGCTATATATATATATATTAAAATAAACGTATAATAAAATAATAAAATAATAAAATTTGAAATTTACAAAGTATGATAAGAAGAGTAATTGCCTTAATGATGGCAGATTTACCTTAAAAATCCACAAACCACACCTTCACAGGAGAAATAGTGGCATACATGTTGAGACTCCAAGAGCATTCAAAGAGATTTCATATTCAAGTATATCAAAGTCTGCACATATAGTTCAGTCTCATTCTTTGTATTCTGCTGCAAATTGCAAAGAAAGATATAGTTTTTCTTCCATGGGAAAATCCAAATTTTGGGTTTCACATTATTAACTTGGGTGTGCTAATTCTGGGTGTTATATCATGGATAACAGAAGGATATTAAAAGAAAATCTTGCTTTCTTTCTTAGAAGGATATCTAACCACCACTTATGGGAGGGATGATAGCCAATTCATCTTTATCTTTGACAACAATGGGGTCTTGGATGTACTCCTCATTTAGAGCTAGGACCATACAGTTCTGAATCTCCTCCAAGCCTGGAAATGTGGTAATAATCTTGCCTAAGCAATCCTGGGCAGTGGTGCCAGGTGAAACTTCCAATGGCATCTCTGTTAAGCCAGTCAGATCTCTAGCTCGGGCGAAGAACAGAACCTTTATTGCAACAGATGCATCTTGCTTCCCAGCTTCTGAACTATCCAGATTTTGCATTTTGTTTTCTCTTTCCTTGACATCCATGATAGCTAACTATATTTGAGTGGAATGGAATTTTTCACTTTCTTCTTAAGGGATCTCTACAAGATAAGATGATTTTGGGATTAGTGTCAATTGACTGACCATAAATATGTACTTGCTAGATATTTGACCAATACCAGAAGAAAAGTAAAAGAGTTCTATTAACTGATCTTTTTAGAGG
Source organism: Marsdenia floribunda (assembly GCA_035583425.1). Classification (NCBI taxonomy): domain Eukaryota; kingdom Viridiplantae; phylum Streptophyta; class Magnoliopsida; order Gentianales; family Apocynaceae; genus Marsdenia; species Marsdenia floribunda. Next base: position 1,821,011 of record JAXGGT010000004.1, read on the forward strand.
TAGAAAGTGTCTTGTAACTTTTGTCTTATAGGATGAAGAGAAAACCTGATAACTTCCACTAATATTAAGTTCCAAAGAGGAAAATGGCAGCATAATATAAATAGGAATCTTCAGTTTCAAAGAGTCAATTCCTTTCTTGTAAGATGATGTAATATCTCTTGGTCGATGAAAGCATGTAGTTCTTTCCTGATAAAACTAGTTGCTCTGCTTTACAGACCAATCCCACCACCCACATCCCCAGAACCCCACCCAAAAAAGGGGAAAAAAGAAAGGACCATAAAAGAACACGGAAAGGGAAAGAGAGGCAAAACTGAGCACAAAATAGCAACTTACAAGTCATTATTCTATCTTGTATCCCAAAAGCTTGGTGTATTTGACTAGTGCAAGTTAGAGTGAAGTGGCTTTTCAATTTGAGTGAAATTTGTATTGAAAAAAAGTGAATTTACTCAAAAAATGAAAAAAGTGTCTGGTGAATAGTTGTTTGAATAAGATTACATTTTGAGAAAAGTAGAATTTTGTATGTGTAATAATTATATAATTATTAGCATGTTGGAGTGTTGGGAGATAGAAGTGT
>JAXGGT010000004.1:1821684-1832934 GCA_035583425.1 Marsdenia floribunda
AGTGTTGGGAGATAGAAGTGTATCAAAAAAGACATACCGGTACACCCTATCAAACCTATGTTGGTAGGTTTCACATTTTTTCTGTTAAATTTTGATCAACCAGCCTCTGGCATGTGTCAGAGATTGTCCAAATGCAATCACAACTCAAACTTAATTTGAGTGAAAAAATTCAAACTTTGCACTAATCCAAATATAGTCTTACATTATTAAAGTCAAAACACACTTTAGTGAAATCAATTGCATCTACTCCAAAAGGTCCCTCACTGAGAAATAAGTTAAAAAATTTTTAATTAGATTCACAGAAAAATATTTAAGCAAGTATTGAAAGAAATCCAATTTCTTTCATTCCTGTTCAAGGATAACATCCAAAATAAGGGTTGTTTTGACATCTCCGGAGGCACTGTATATGTCAGGTTAGCTCCATACTGAAGGAAAGAAGTTCAGGAAACAACTTGGATCATTCCAATTTAAAAGAGGAATACACTTTCTTCATCAGGATATTGAAAAACTTCAAAGGGAAATAAATACTGATTTATGAATTTTAAATAGATGGATGAAGCAGTAAAAGGGTTAAATTTTGATTTGAAAATGTACACTGAAAATGTTCTTCTTCCTTTTAGATAAAAATATAGGCAACCTAGAGTACTCTCCTGATTTCACAAGTTTATGCTAAAAACCTAATGCTATTGATTACCAAAGATAAGTAAACACTCATTAAGTAGATAAAATTAAAAGAACTTTCAGTAATTATTCATTGAGCCTAAGAGATTTGAAGGTTAAGACAGTCCAATAAACGAAATTAATGCTAAGGGGATCAGAACATTCAAATGCCAAAGTAATAACAACATAAGTCAGTACATGGAAAAAATAGTCAAAAACAACAGATTTACTAATTTTGATTTTAGATGACCATCAAACAACAAGAAATGAAAATGGACAACTCGAACACATATGATTTTCTCAGCCAAATATCAGCCATTTTGCAAATATCAGACATAGTGAAGTGTATTTTTCATAAATAAATGCATGTTTTCCTTTTACCCTCTAGAAGACATTATAATAGGTCTATGTCCTATTATCACACTGAGTAAATTACCCAATTTCTACACAAAGTCCTCTTTCTCCGTTGTTCCAGCCTTAACTTCTTTCTCTTGGTTCTTTATTCCATATCACCCTTCTGATTCCTTCAATGATCTCATCATTTCTACTTCACTAACAAAGAGGTCTTAGAACATTGACATTTCTTCCACTTGCTACTATTTTTTGTGTTCATTTTTAAGTTTTAAAAGGGCTTTCTTTATGACAAACTTTCCCAAATTGACTAATGAGCTAGCCACAAACCAATAAGATTTACCCGTGAATTCCGATATCAATTTGATAGGATTTCCTCCATAACTATTCAAAGAAAACTGCACCAGACTAATCTTTAGGGACTGAAACAAATTCAATCTAAGGTCATGAAATTCTGAATCAACTCCATTCTACTATAGAAAACATACTTCTCTACAGTCATATAGTATTTCAAAAATAAACAAATTTCTTTTAATTGTTGAATCACCTAAACTGAATTAATGGCAGGAAGAAATGGAGTATATTTGTTATGCAGAATCTACTATTCAAACAAATCAATTACAATGATCTAGAACAAATAATCAGATTGAACCGTCCAATCTCCCTCATTCACCATTGAACATGCTCTGGAGACTGAACCACTTGTTCTAAATGTTGATCACTTCATAAAATTGTTAAAAAACTAAAAATGAATCTAAATTAAACCCATGTATCAGAACTTTTATCCCATAGACTAAGTGCAGCACCTACTTATAATCAAACAGATTTCCCCCTCTTTTGGGACCATAAACAGTAGTATCATGTATAATTTCCAATCAATTTCTCAAAAAAAAAAAGGTTTCAATCTTGACAAAAAGTTTTCCATTCCATACTACATCCGTTCTTCAATTTCTAAAGCTATGTTCCTAAGGATAAATGAATTTCTAAAATTTTTCAAAAAAAAAAAAAACTTCAATAACTTTTTTCTTCCCACATGAGAAAAACAAATAAGCTTTCAAGAAAATATGAACAATAATAGCTAAGAACTCGTATCAAATGAAACAAGAAACCCAGAAACTTCTATTCACTGAAAATATCAAAACAATTCAAAAAAAAAAAAAAAAAAAGAGAGCAGAAATTTCATTCCAGAAACCTCTAACGAAGATGAGGTAAATTCAGTCTAGAAGGTTTTGCTAAGTTACAGAATACTGGAATTGACAGAGCCCAGAATTGGAGAATTCCACACAAAAAATAAAAATAAAAACTATTGAATAGGACCCATCAAAGCCTTGAATCTCACCTACAATTCTACACACTTCAAAAAATAATAATAAATAAATAAATTCATACCAGAAGGTGGAGAGCGGTAGAAGCCGGCTGTTGCTCTAATGTGGCTTGAATGGTAGTTAACCGCAAGACTCAACAGATACCATTTTCTTTTTCTTTTTTTTTTTTGACCCTTTTTCAAATGTAATATATATATATATATATATATATATATATAATTGGTATATTTGTGGGTGTTACGCCTATAATTCAAAATAATTATGAATATACTAAAATTTAAATTTTTTTTTAAAAAAATTAGTCTACGATTTAAATTATTATTCAACTTTAGTTGAGTGAGAGATTTTTATTATTTAATAACTATACACATTTAAACTTTTTTTTTTTTTTCAATTTAAGTGTATCTTTCACAGATATACTAGTGAATCCTAATTTAATTAAATATTATTTTTAATATTAATAAATTAATATTATGTGAAGAAGACTTCACTTATGCTCCAACTTCACCATAAAAAATATATATTTCTTTTCAAAATATCATTATATTTATTATTTATTTAAATATTAAATTATATGTGTCTAATAGTTAGATATATTATATATACGTAATACATATTTACCAAAAAACGATATATACGTAATACATGTGAAATGATAAATTTGTAATTAATTATTTACTTAAAATTTAATTAAAAAAATTAATTTATCTAAATATTTTTAACTTAAAAAAAAGTGACCAATTAAAGTTAAAATAAAATAAAATAAAATAAAATATTCCTTAAAAACAAAATAAAATAAAGATTTCATAATCAATATCAAAGCCCCATAGCAATACAAATGTCAATTCTTTTAAAAAAAAAAAAAATTATCAGAATCAAGATTAAAATTAAAATAATATTTAAATTTAAATTTTAATATTCTTTTAAAAAAAATATGAAATTTTATCAATTTTTATTTCATTTTTTTTAACAAATTTATGAATTTTTATATTATTCCATTATTTAAATAAATAAATTAAATTATATCTATATATATATATATTTTGGTAATATATGAGATTACATAAGGGATAAGGGGAATGAGATCGAACTCGTGATCATTCGCATGAACCGAATGTTACATATCGTTAGATCAAATGGCTAATGGTAAATTAAATTATATCAAACTAGACAAAGGATCGATTCTCAAATAATATAATTTATTAAATTGATCAAATGGCTAATGGTAAATTAAATTATAAGGATGGACTCTCAATAATATAATTTATTAAACTGATGAATGCAATTCAATTCTCATAAACATAAACAATAATAATAAAAGATGGAATATTGAGAAATTCTCACCTAATTTAAAATGGGTATGAGGAACTTCTCTTGCGCTAAGTTTTTTTTCTTAAGATTTTTAGTTTGTCAAGAGGTTTTAGAGGTCGAATCTTTCTTTTCTTCTAGCTTGTCAAGAGGTGTAGGGGTAACCTCACTCGGATTTCCACAGTTCAAGATATTTTAGAATTATTGGGTCTCTCTGGATAGATTAGTTTAGGAAGAGTTCAAGATATCACCGTAAAAAAAAAAAAAAAAAAAAAAAAATTAAATGGGTATTTAGTGAAAACGACGTCCACAAATGATGGTGAAGGCAGAAGGGCATTAATAAAGGTCCATCCGCCCATTCCCATCTATTATTGTCATTTATCGCTTGCACGCAATTACTTATCATTATTTGCACTCTTTCACTCCCTATCTGGCTTTTTAATTATAATTCGTTGATAATAAATAATTATTTTAATAGTAATAATTTTACTTATAAAGATTATAAGTTTGAATTATGTTACATAATCGTGTAATTAAAAAATATACATATAATTAAGTAAAAACATAATATTCTGTATATTACAGAAAAAAGATTATATACGATTGTCCACTCTATTCGTTGTGTAAAATGCATTATAAATAAGTGTTATGAGTATATATTTTTACTATATACGACTGTTCACACCAATACTGTCATATAAAGTGTTCATAAATAAGTGTTATGTTAATCATGGTATTATAATCTCAAATACAATGACTCATAGACAATCTAGTAATTTTTTTTTTTTTAAATGATAATTGTCTTAATTGTCTCTTTAGTAATTAGAAAAAGAGGAAGATAAACAATATATTAAATAATTAATAAATTTTTTTAATTTTTTTTTTTTGTGATTATAAATAAAACTGCTATTAAAATAATTATATATTATTAAATAATTATTGAAGATTAAAATTGATATAAAAGCTATTTAAATTCAAAATTTTATAAGTTTTTATCCCTTTCATCCCATTATTACAAAGTAATGATTGATTAAAAAAATAAAAAAATAAAAAAAATGATTATTTTCTCAATTGAAAATAATATTCGGACTAATTTCACCAATTTTCTATTATATATATATTGAATTTATAACGATTTTATTGATTTGCATAAAAAATAATAAAATAACGTGATAAATATTATTATTATTATTATTTTTTTGGACGGTGGGTGATATATATATATATATATATGTATATTTTCTCAATATATAGGAGGTCGCGGTATTTATGTATTTTTCGTCATATAGTGAGTGAGGTGTGAAAATCCAACGTGGAAATCAAGGATGACATGGCAGGAATTCGCCCAACAAATGCACGGAGACGGAGCATGCAAATCGTAGGCGGGAACGTGCATGGACACACCAGAGACACGGCTTGCCACGTCGGCATCTCTATATATATATCGTCCCGTTGTTTGCATTTCGGAAATGCCTGAACCAAATCAAATTCAATTCAATTCAATCCAATCCGGGGGTTAAGGACGGAGGCTGAAATCCCTTCGAACCCACAAAATCTGTTCAAATATATATATTTTTCCCTTGTATATATTCTCTCTTAATTTCCCCGATTAACTACCTCCCTCGGAATCCATGGCATCTTTCAGTGTAACGTGGAGCACCAGTAATGGCGGAAAAAATTTGGAGGAATTACAGGGTTGCCTGAGCCATACTCAATCTTCCAGACCTGGGATGTCATTTAGGAAGAATTTCGTGAGTTACAGATTGAGAAATCGGCACATGACTTGTAATGCCCAAAATCTTAGTAGCTCTGTCTTGAATAATTTGTCTGGGAATTCAGCAGCAAGATCGGATGAGTATTTGCCTTCTTCTTCTTTTTCTCCGTATGTTGTTGATCATGGGCACAAGATTTCTCCCACAAGGAAGAGAATGGTAGATAAGGAGGAAGATTTTTCCGGAAAACTTGATCAGTGGGTTAAAGATTCTGTGGTAGAGGTTAGTTTTATCCCCTTCCATTTCTTAAGTTTTTTTTTTTTTGCTTTTTCCCTGGAAATTTAAATCGATGATGATCAGATTATAATACAATTATACTGTTTTTTTTTCCCTATGAGAATAATTCAAATGGGGTTTTCTTTATCATTGAATATTAGTGATTAAATTTGGTGATTTACATATATATATATATATATATATATATATCTTTTGGTTTCAGATCGTGAATTACTTGGATGAAGCACCTTTTCTTGTGTATATATACAGTGATGGAGAGGAGGGTTCTTCAACTGGAAAAAAGAACAGATTTGTTAAGGAAAAGGCATTTCCTGAGAGATGGCCAGTAATTAAAGAAAGATGGGGGAGAGGAGGAAGAAGTCCAACACCAAGTGGGATTATATTGGTTGAAGAAATTGATAACGAAGAAGAAGAAGGGAATAATTGGATCAAGAACAAGAAGCAGGATAATAATAATAATAATTCATGTAATAGGGTTTGGGGAATACTAATTCAAGGAAAAGGGGCTAATTATCCTGTTTGTTACCTGCTAAAGACTTGCAGAGTGGCTTCTGTTTCTGGTTTCTGCACTCATTTTTGTTTAGCCAAAGTTGAATGCTTCGTTGAAGCTTTAGATTTACAGTTCATGAAACTATGGCTGCTGTAAACATATATAATAACTATTATTATTCTTTGTAAGTTGAAAATTTGATTCGGTCAAACAACAATTCTTACCAGAACTGTTCAACTTATTACGATCTTTGATCAGTCAAAACAAACAACGTTTACAATTCTTTACATTGTTTCTCACCAAACAAAACTGCATATCTAAGTAATAAAATAAGGAAATGAGTCTATTTATTTTTTTTTTTTTTGGAAGACTCAAATATTAGACCGTCATTTGCTGCAGTTTTTAAGTGAGTTCGACTTATATTAAAAATGACTATTTTAGTCATGTAGTGTAATTTATAAGTGAGAGGTTTTGAGTGCGACTCAAATTAGAAACGGTCTTGTATCACATTTTAATCATGTGTTGTAGTTTATATACAAGTGAGAGGATTTGAGTTCGATTATATTAAACATAGTCTTGCATCATATTTGAGTCATGTAGTGTAGTTTCTAAGTAAGATGTCTTAAGTTTGATTTATGTTATAAACGATCTTTGTGTTATATTTTAGTTTGTGTTTTATAGTTTGTAAGTAAGTTTGTCTTATGTTTGAAATGACATTATATCGCATTTCAACTATGTGCTATAATTTCTAAATGAAATATTTTAAATTTGACTCACATTAAAAACAATTTTATGTCGTATTTTAGCCTTGTATTGTAATTTTGTAGAGTCTCTCTCCATGAATACTCTTGAATTAGTTAAAAGATTAAAATATTCTTCTTTGACTTCGTTTTTTTTTATATATAAATTAAGAATAATTAATGAGTATTAATTATAAAATATTGATTAAATTAATTTTTTTAAAAAAATATTAATAAATATATGGTTATCTTGGGACAAAAAAAAAAAAAGAAAAAAAAAAAGAAGGAGTATTCGTTTAGACTTAGATTTAATTTAGAATGACATGAAAAGGGACAGTTCTTGTGTTAGGTTTTTGGACATTAATTTTTAAATGTGGAACACATGTTTAATAAACTATGTTATGTGACTAAATCTTGTGATGTATATCTTTATTCAATTAATTGTGTCGTACGTGCGTGTACTTTCTGTCTTTTGAAAATTGACATGTGAAGTTAATATTAAGACATATTAGTTTTGCATTTGAAAATTATATATATATATACATATATATTTTTTTTTTTGATTCGGAAAATTAATGAATTTGGTCTTTAATATTTATGACTTTGATATAGTTGGTTCATTTTTCTTATTTTTTATTTAATAGGTATTTTTCTTATTTTTTATTTAATAGGTCCTTGATGTATAATAAATTAGTACATTTGGTCTCTTTTTCATAAAATCTATTGTTTGGACAAGTTAATTTTGTGAAGAGAAGGACCAAATGAACCAATTTATTATATATTGGAACCCATTAAATTAAAAAAAAAAAAAAAAAAAAAAAGAAAAGAAACCAACCACACCAAAAATTGAAAAATTAGAAACCAAATCCACCAATTTTTCTCTTGAATCTTAAATATTATATATATATATATATATATATGTCAATCTTTGACCTAATAAATGAATTTAAGAAATCAACAACTCCGTGGGAGAAGTTTGTTGTCCGTTAACTAAATCTCGAACATCCCAGAAAAGGAGTTAAAATGCAGTTCGATTTCAAATCAGCCAAAGCCTGAAAACTATCAGATACTAAAAGGTTAAAACCAAAAACAAAAAAAATAAATAAATAAATAAATAAATAAATTTATTAATAAAATTAGAATATAAATAACTATATTTTTAAAATGAGAAATCTATAGATTTAGTTCCAAACATTTAATGTTTTGGTATGTTTGATTTTAAATATTTTATTTTAATCGTTTAGATCATAAATAAATTAGATTTTGATGATTTTTGAATATTTATTATATATATATTTTTGACGGTGGTATCCTGAACCTTTCTACCCGGGTGTGGTTACCCCTATACCTTTTGGCAAGGGAAGAAAGGAGAGATTCAACCCATAGACTTCTTGACAAGGTAAGAGTATAAGGGAAGAAACTTAACCAACATGCCAAGAGAATATTTATTATATTTACTTATGCAATTTTCCTTTAAAACATCGAAATTATTAAAATATAATTTATTTATAATCTAAAATGTTAAAATAAAATATTTATGATTAAACATATCAAAATTTTAAATGTACAAAACTAAATTTACTATTCTTTCTTTAAAAAAAAAAAAAAAAATTTAATAATTTATTTAAAATGTAAAAGATAATAAATAAATATTTTTTGATATATATATTTATATTTTTGGAGGGATTAAATACAAAATGCCCCCAACACATGTTCTAAGCATTGTATTTGGACAAACTTAAAAGAGGCAAAATACTCATCCTTGAACTTGAAGTACTATTACTTTAGTATTCCTATGTTACTTAAAGTACACACAATCAAATGTAAGTTTGTTTGGTCAATATGATTACATATTTTTTAAATTAGTATATATACGTGCTATTATATCATTTGACATAATATTTATATATATATATATATGTAAACTCAAATCTTCAGCTTTTACTATTGACTTTCAAATTTTATTTATTTATTTATTTATTTATTTTTGCCTTTTTCATTGTTCAAAGTGAATCAGTTGACACTTGAATCAAATTATATAAATTTCACAAAATCATTAAAATTGACGTAAAAAATAAACCATCAGGTTAAATTATAATGGGATGCATTGAATATGGAGTAGCTTCTCTTTTAGCCAATTGATTGTTAAAAAGGCATCAAATTAATTTTTTAAGCATGGTAAGTCCCTTGCGGGAAATAATTTCTAACTTCGAGTTTTTAAATGACGGCATACGTAAGTGTGATTACAAATTCGCGATTATTTAAACTAAAAAAATACTTTATTAACTCACCTACGACTTTGGATTAATCAATTTTTCAAACAAAATAAAAATATTTAGTCAGAAATATAATATGATATATATATATATATATATCTTCATCATCTCTTGAAGTATATATATTCTTTCTAATTTGAAAGTCAAACAAGACTCACAATCTGATTTCAATCATATTAGGGCTAAATTGGGAGAGTCCCTTTTTTTTTTTTTTTTTTTTTTTTCCCTCCCTAAAGAATCTTGATGAACTTCTTACCCTGAAGATTTGCAGGGTAATAAAGGAGAACCACAGAGACAATCATTCCCAGCAAATGCAGAAGCAGGAAACTTTGTGTCAGGTAGCTGACCACACAAATGATTCTGGCTAACATTGAAGTTTTGAAGCCCCGAAACAACTTTAGGTACCTTTCCATATACTAAATTCCTCGATAAATCCAAATCCTTCAGCATCTGCGAAAATCTGATGCTCTCCAAATCGAATTTCAACTTGTTACCCGACGCAGAAAAACTCCGCAGATCATTTGATATGTTCAACAGTTTCAATGGATTCCCGGTGATCTCATTTTCGGAAAGGTCCATGTTTTCGTATAAACTCATATCCTTTTGGTTCCAATCATCCAAATTAAACTTCAGCCCACATTTCGCCAGCCTGAGAGTCATCGCCGTTATGGAAGTTAGCCAGTCCGGCATGCTTACGAGATGGAACTGATTGTACGAGAAATCCATAGTAAACAAATAAGGCGCTTTAAGAGCTGGAAATGGATCAACTAAAGAGTTATGTGAAAGATTAAGAAAGCTCAGGTGTCTAAAATTTGAAAAACTTTCTGGGACTGCTCCTGAAAATCGATTCGCCGACAGATCCAGTGCATAAAGAAATGTAATATTTCCAAGAAAATCAGGGATTTCTCCTGACAAATCGTTGTCTCCCATTTCGAGAGTTTTCAGCGATTCTGCTGAAGCTGCAATGCTGTTTGGGATCCTCCCAGTAAACTTGTTGTGCGAAAACTTGATACTTTCCAAGAAAGAAAGATCGGAAAAGATGTCAGGTATGGCACCGGTGAGTTGGTTATTGTTCAGTGTCAACGAAGAAAGGTTCTTGAGCTGCCTAATGCTATCAGGGATAGTGCCAGTCAATAGGTTTCCACCTAATTGTAACTGAATCAAATTAGTTAACAGGCCAATTGAACTGGGTATAGGACCTGAAAACCTGTTCCCTTCCATGCTTAAAGCTTGGAGCTGGGTCATTTTACTGATATTCTGTGGTATTGAACCAGATAATCCATTGTAGTCAAGATAAATATAAATCAAGCTCGGAAGATTAAGCAGAAACGTTGGGAAAGAACCCGTTATCTTAGGAAAGTTTTGAATGCCAATTCCTTCTAAAGATTGCAGCTTAGAAAGTGATGGGGAGATGGTACCAGACAAAGTTGAGTTGGGATCGCTGGAATTTCCGACAATGTTTAACGTTGTAACTCTACCGCCAGTGCAATCAATACCATTCCATATGCAGCATATTGTTCCAGCTTTCCATGAACTGAGCAGACCCGAAGGGTCAGATGTTATGCCTGCTTTGAATGCAAGCAAACCTGCTTCGTCGTCCGGGTTACAAAGTTCTTCTTTTGCAGTGATGGTGGTTATGATGAAGAAGAGGATGATGAAAATGGTGGGAGGACTAAAAGACAGCATTTTCTGATAATTTCTTGCTCAAAAAATTGGGTGTTCTTTGTTTGTTCCCATGTTTTTAAGTAATTTTTAGGAGTAATTACTATTTAATTTAGATAAGATTTTATGTTTTGGGTTTTGTATTTATTATATTATAAATGAGTAATTAATTTCCTCATTTTATTAGATTTTTAGATCGAATTTAAGACTTTATATGCGTTTTGAACTGATGTTTATGTTATATATATATAGAATATTACACGTTTTAGTCCTTAAATTATTTCATTGGAAAATTGGTCATTTTAGTCTCATACTAATTTTTTTTTGGACAAAAGGGTTCTTGTTTTTTATTTTTGGATAAACGGATTCCTATTCTTTTTTCGTTTGAACAAAGGGATCCCTGTATTTTAATTTTTAGATAAACGAATT
>JAXGGT010000004.1:1837909-1850965 GCA_035583425.1 Marsdenia floribunda
GGATTTTATTTTTGAGAAGCAACAAAAACTTGAAATTTTTCTCCTGTGTGTATATATACATATATCTATATCTATATTTATTTATATTAATGAATATTATCAATGCAAAGTTCAATTATTTTCTATAAAATTTATATAATTATAAGTATTAAATTCCTCTATTTATTATTAGATATTATTATTATTATTTTAAATTTATTATAATATAAGTAGTGCCTCCTTATCATATATATATATAATTTAAATAGAAAATATAGAAAATCGGTGGCTTAGTCTCAACTAAAATTTTAATACATTTATTTTTAAATATTTTAATATAATACATTTAATATCAAATAAATTATATTTTAATAATTTTAGTTGGGTTGAAGACCATTTTGGGAGGGAGTGATTATTATTATTATTTTTCTAAAAGGGCAATTTTAAGGATAATCCAAAACTTTTTTCAAAAAAAAAAAAAAAAAAAGGATAATCCAAAACTTCAAAGTAGTCAGTCCATTTGCAAAAGTGGTCGAGGAAGTAGGGGTAAAAATGTAAAAACACTCAGAACAAAATGAAATCTAAAACGTAAAGGGAAAGGATCACCGACGAGTGACGACATATCGACAGGTAAAATAAAACGACCGAAACAAAATTAAAAAATTGAGGTGGCACACCATTTCATCCCATGTCACTCGCTACACCATAGCACTTCTCTCCTTCTCCTTCTTCTCCTTCCTGGGGGAGGAAAAAAAAAAAAAAAGACGCGAGTACGGTGGCTGGGGTTGTCTGATTCCGATCCGATCCGACCCGTCGTTGCATTCGCGCAAACTCCTCGGACCACCGCCTTCCACCACCGGCACCGTACTCCATCTTCATCCGTAGTACGCGAGGCTAATTGTAAATTTTTTTTAAAAAATTTTTCCTATCTAATTCACTTGATTCTCAACCATGTCTATCAATATGAAAACCCTATCACAAGCTTTTGCTAAGGCCTCAGCTGTGATCGAGAAAACTGTCCAATCCACCGTTCAGGAGGTCACCGGTTTGCCTAAGGCTTTACAAGACTATGACTTGTCAGACCCGATCGGGTCAGCGGGGCCTGGATTGGCGTGGAAGCTCTATACTGCCAAGTCCCGGGATGGGCATGCTCTGTATCCGACTGTTTGTGTTTGGGTTCTCGATAAGAAGTCATTATCAGAGGCTCGGCAGCGTGCTGGTCTCTCAAAGGCTGCTGAAGATGCATTTTTGGATATTGTTCGGGCTGACGCGGCTCGGTTGGTGAGGTTGAGGCATCCTGGGGTTGTCCATGTGGTGCATGCTTTGGATGAGAGTAAGAATGCAATGGCGATGGTTACTGAACCATTGTTTGCTTCCGCAGCCAATGTCTTGGGTAATCTTGAGAATATTGCCAAAGTGCCAAAAGAACTGAAGGGACTGGTAATTCAAGATTTTTCATTGTTTCATGGACTGTTGCTATTTAGCTCATTATGTCTCTGCTTCATTCTTTTTTTTTTTTTCCTTTTTTCTTTTTCCCCTCTGTAAATATTCTTCTCTTAGAATCATTTTGTCCTATTTGGGAATTGCATAAATGAAGCTTCCGTATATATAAAATGTGAAATCAGACCTGTCACTTTTCATACAATTCAAATATAATGCATGTGAATTGAGTATATCTTTTGTTGGTCGCTGTGGTTTTTACATGATGCTTTCACATGCATGCCTGAGGAATTTTTTAGATGATCAGGATCTACTATTATTTGCTGTCATTGTTCGATAGACAAGTTTAGCAAAAGAGTTCTGACAGGTGTAAGTTTGTTATCCAAGCTCCTTTACTGCTGCTGTTATTTATTTTTCTCAGTCTTATAGTGAATCCAGTGGTAGGATATATATAAATAGATTAAACTTTCTCTAATTAACTACAATGCAGTATTACTTTTTCCTTGTTGTGTTCTTGGATGATCATAGAAGCAACTTTTGAGAGTCCATTGGGTTTACAGACGTTAAGAGCAAAGATTACTTAGTGAGTTGATCATTCCTCGGTTGTAATTGGAAGTGATAAATATCTCATTCACTTATCCAAATATTATTCTGGAATGTACGAATGGTGCAGTCAATTTTTTTTTTGGGGCTTAGGAATGCTTAGTTTTAATAGGAGGGTAGGGTCGCTTTGCCTCTGCCATATTCTACTTGAACCATTCCCTTACTTGGTTCATGGCTTTTTTATTTGATTTCTCTAGTATTTTCCTTGAGTAATGGGAACATGCTATGTTTGTGTCCTGATAGCATGGACTATTGCCTTCAATTAGATCTTTTTCAACGACAAAAATATTTATTCTCTAACTCAGATGTTCCTCGACATGATTTTGAAAAGCTTGTCAAACTCTTGACACCTGTAAGGGCAATTAATAGTCAGATAGGCCATATATATATATATGTATATTTGTTTTTTCACATTTGAATTGGCGGGGTTTTTTGAGCTAATCTTTATTGGTTCTCTGGGGATTGGTTTGGGTAGGTGTGTAGGGTTACTCTGGCTTGATATTTTTTTATTTTTTGAAGCGTGTATGAGCAATTAATGAGTCTGATGGAACACCTTTAGGCAGTTTTAACTGGGCCTTTTTCGGGAGCTAATCTATGTCAGTTCTTTCGTATCTGGTTTTCTTGTGTTCTATTTTCCCTCTGGCTTTCCTTTTAACACCCATTTAAGCATGTTGTAGAACTCTAGGCTATATGTTTGTAATTTTCTCTTTGTTTTAGAATGAGAGTTAGTTATTGTATTTGGATGACAATTTTTCATTTTTTTTGGACCGGGTTCACACAGTATTTCTTGTGTCTCACATAATAGATAATATTAAAAAATAGTTAAAGTATGTTATTTAGAGATGTAGCTTTATTTTAAAAATATTTGAAAGAGCATATATAACATGAATGTGTGGGATCTGTAGATGAGGTTGGAAGAAAATTCAAAATTTTGACATGATAACATTTTGTATTGGAAAATTGAAAATAATCTGTGAGCAGTAACTAAATGCTTCCTTAATATCTTTAGAATTTTTTTTAATATAAGTGATACCAGGATGGGTGTGCAGTCCTCTTCAGGAGCAAAATTACAATTAGCCACCTAATTTGTGATTTTGTTTGGTGTGGTCAGTAATTGCAGATAATAATTTTTTTCCTTTTTTTTCCCCTGTTTTTTTTTTTTGCTTCGTTATTTTACAATTTCCATTCTTGGCAGGAGATGGGGCTTTTGGAGGTGAAGCATGGTCTGTTACAGATTGCGGAAACTTTGGATTTTCTCCACAACAATGCTCATCTTGTTCATAGGGCTATCTCTCCTGAGGTTATGATTTTCCAGAAATTCATTTTCATTGCCACTGTGCATGTCCTTTAATATTCGTTGGTTTTCCTGTTCCATATTTGGGATAGTTTTTCCTTCTTCATGGATTGAAATGTGAGAATGGTCACTGCATTTGGTGCTAGGATAAAACTGTACAGGCTGATAATTATACTGTATTCAGGCATTTGTTTGTCCCGAGTTCTCTTTTTTCTTTTTGCTTGTTTGATCAATCCTAAGGTGAAATAACAATTTCTGTTGAATAGTTGAAGTTTCTTCATACTGTTCATATACTCTTTAATATGAAAATTAAAATTAACTTGGCTGATTTCATTGCAAAGGCTTTCTTTGAAGTGTTTCAGATTGGGTAATGATAACTTGTTGGTTTAGGATACCAAGTTCCTTGGAATTTAAGGGGATCACCTAATTTCTCCTTGTGTTTTTGGAAGTTTATTTCATCCAAATTCTCTATGCAATCCTGCTTCTCTTCCAAACTCTATTTCTTAGATTTAAGCATATGTCAAAATTTACTGAAACTTCTTCATTCTTAGGATGAACGCCTATTTAATTGGATACAAATTTTATTGTAGAGAAAAGGGAAAAGAAGTTTGTAACTTAAATAATCAAAAATATTAAATGATCAAATGATTTCCCCCCAGTAGTAGTTTTTTTTTTTGAAAAACTTTATTTATTTTGGTGTGTATGGCAGACATGCCTATATTTCTTGGTTTTAATAAGACTCCTTACAATCATTGTTTCTATTTACTATTATCTAAAAATAATCAAGTTATTAATGATTGGATGAAACCAAGAAATAACCCCTCACGTGCGATATTGTAGAAGATATCCTTTAAGATCAAACAATTCCACCGAATTGAGTATGATTGTATGTTTAATAGCATGTACTATACCAGGAATATCAATGTACCCAATTATTGCAATTGCTCAGGCTACACTTTTTTAGATTCTAGGGTTTATTTCTTAGTTTAAGATCCCTCTTATTAATTGGAATTTGTAGACCTTTTCCACCCAAAAGGGGCATGAGTTAGGGTTATGAACTTATAATCTGATGATCAAGTTGATTCCATGATTGTTAAGTTCATTCCATAAGGTTCTATACATTCTCATTATAAGCACTATGAGAAGGGGTCATTCGAGTGTATTTAAATAGATTCTCTATTTACATGCAAATGTATCCATTATTTGTTCAAATATGAAAACTTTAAGGAGAAATCTATTATGGCTGAAGTTTTTATACCTTTCCATTTAAGCAAGATGGTTAAAAGGTAATTGTGGCATTTTTTTTTTACGTTTTCCTTGAGTCTTAATGCTAATAGCCACATTCATCTTCCTTAATACCTTCACTTATATTCCTGTTTCTATTGAGGGCCTTTGGAGGGCTTAGGATGTCAAAAGAAAACAATAAGGGACAACTATAAACTAAAGTTTTCTTAACCGTTTAGTTTGGTTGTCTAAAAGTGGTTATCTTGTTGTGTCCAAGTTGTAATTTTTGCAAGGACATTGCTTAAGTGTTAGATCTAGTTGCCCTTTTTCTTTGACATGGATATTGTTAGTTGAAAAAAAGTATTTGGTCATGATTTTGCAGGCAGTTCTTATCACATGATTTTTAAGTTCATTCCATAAGGTTCTATACATTCTCATTATAAGCACTATGAGAAGGGGTCATTTGAGTGTATTTAAATAGATTCTCTATTTACATACAAATGTATCCGTTATTTGTTCAAATATGAAAACTTTAAGGAGAAATCTATTATGGCTGAAGTTTTTATACCTTTCCATTTAAGCAAGATGGTTAAAAGGTAATTGTGGCATTTTTTTTTTACGTTTTCCTTGAGTCTTAATGCTAATAGCCACATTCATCTTCCTTAATACCTTCACTTATATTCCTGTTTCTATTGAGGGCCTTTGGAGGGCTTAGGATGTCAAAAGAAAACAATAAGGGACAACTATAAACTAAAGTTTTCTTAACCGTTTAGTTTGGTTGTCTAAAAGTGGTTATCTTGTTGTGTCCAAGTTGTAATTTTTGCAAGGACATTGCTTAAGTGTTAGATCTAGTTGCCCTTTTTCTTTGACATGGATATTGTTAGTTGAAAAAAAGTATTTGGTCATGATTTTGCAGGCAGTTCTTATCACATCCAATGGTGCTTGGAAACTTGGTGGTTTTGGTTTTGCAACATCAACAAACCAACTAGCCAGTGACACAACTAATGTGCAGACTTTTCACTATGCTGTGAGTATTGCCTATTATTGCTACACAACATATATCTTTTGTCTGAATATTATACTTTTTAATATGGAATTGGAAAATTTTAAAGTTAAAGGTACAAAAATACTGCAATAGTACTTGAAATGGTAAGGATAAGTTTTCACATCACACACATTCAAAGAAATATGATGTTGGGAATGGTTTACTAATATGAATATGATATTCATTTTGACAGGAATATGATGTTGAAGATTCTATCCTGCCCCTTCAGCCGTCATTGGATTACACAGCGCCTGAATTGGTCCGAAGTAAAACATCTTCAATAGGATGTGCATCTGATATCTTCAGCTTTGCATGTGTGGCCTACCACTTGATTGCTCACAAACCATTGTTTGATTGTCACAACAATGTCAAGATGGTAATTGGTTATCATTTTTTTTTTTTTTTTGGATATTATTCCCGTGGTCTGTTCTTGTATAGAATATTTAATTTGGGCAGGTCAAAATGTCTTTAGTCCTATTTTTTTTTTTTTTTTAATTCATTTGTACTAAAATCTGTCTAGTTGTAATTGGATTGATAGCTTATAGATTTGATGAATTAGTTTTGTTTTGTTTTTTTTTTTTTTTCCTCTGTATGTTTGCATCATAGATGACCTATGACCTTAGGAATCATAACAAAATTGATGCACTAGAGGAGGCTTTGTCTTATGGTGGTAGGTTTATGCATGTTAGCCTTTGCAGAATGCTGTGTGAACAAGCACCTTGCATTGAGTTTGTATCTGAATTTTTATACAACTTTTAGTGATATTTGACTTATACCATCTGCATTTGTGAAGTCTATCATAAGATATTTAGTGGAAATTTTTGGTTCACGTGTTTGCTTGATCTGTTGTTTTATCAGAAAATTCACTTTTAACTTTTGAGTAATAATGGTCTCATGGGATTCCCTTGCAGTACATGAATAATTTGAACTACTTAACCAGCGAATCTTTCTCCTGTATTCCACAAGATCTGGTGCAAGATTTGCAAAGAATGCTTTCTGCTAATGAGGCCTTGAGACCAAGTGCACTGGACTTTACAGGTAAGGGTTTGACATTGTTAGTGATAATTATAAGATAATTATGTCTTATAGATATTATACACAACATTACCTTGTAGATATTATTAGATACTATCGTTATCTTGTATACATTATTATATCTAGTATATACTTGATAGGTTAGATCTCTCTTCTATATATTGTAGCATTGTTCTACACCGAAGTAGAAGTTCAGTTTTTATATGAACCTTTATTTTTCCAACATGTTATTAGAGCAGAACGATCTTTGATTTTAAATTATGGCATCTAGTTCAATGGGATAGCCATTAGTAGTTCGATCCATGATTTTCGATCATGGCCTCTAATTCAACAGTAGGTGGTATATCAACACCACAATCTGATCATACATTGCGGTCTCTAGCTACCGACGTTGTCATAACCTCTCCATACAACTTTATTTTTCTATCAAAAAAAAAAAAATTCATTGATCCAACCAGCGTCGGGTGAACAGTTTAGTGTTTAATCATGGCTCATAAATTCAGATGCGAGTTGTATCTGATAAGACTAGCAGCGGAGTAAGACTAGCTAGCACCAGAGTAAGTGCAACTCATGCCAAGATAGTAGGGGGTACTTGTTTCCAACTTCCAAGCCTTGATTGCTCCTTTAGTAGTCAACTCATATGTCCATCCACCACTTCAGGCAGATGGGTCTTCTTTTCCCTGGTCAAGTACAACAAATCCTCGTTTTTTACTTTTCAAGTTTGGCGTTCGAAATTTTTGACTCCTTAACTTGAGGGAGAGTGTTAGAGATAATTATATTTTATGGATATTATACATAACATTATCTTGTAGATATCATTAGATACGATCATTATCTTGTATACATTATTATATCTAGTATATACTTGATGGGTTAGATATCTCTTCTATATATTGTGGCATTGTTCTACACCAAAATACAACTTCAGTTTTATATGAACCTTTAATTTTCCAACAGACATTATTTCCCATCAATATACCCTTTTTTTTTTTTGTGTGTGTGTGTGTGTGTATGTGTGTGTGATCATTTAGGAAGTGCTGAAATATCCCTCATGGAAAATATGTGAGGCTGCAAAAATATTATGTTGATCCTGGAGGATTAGGATGAAACTGTTTAGCAGCAGATGATAAGAGGGTTTTGACTAATATTAATTCAAACATAGAGGGTTTATGCCAAGCAAACTTTTGAGGTCAAGATGGAACATTGTACATAACTTCTTGTATATTTTAACCTAAAATGAATTTAATTGCACAGTGCTTCATGAATTTGGTTGGTAGGTATTTCTACTGGTTTTGGTGTCATAAACGAGGCTTCAGTATTTGATTTCAATTTTAAATTAGAAGTGTATCATTCCTGCAGGCTCCTCTTTTTTCCGGGACGATACTAGGTTGCGTGCACTTCGATTCCTGGATCACATGCTTGTATGTTTTCTTTTTTCCAATTTTTGTATTAGTTGACATGTTTATTTAGAAAGCTCCATTAGAGAAGTTTTGGGGTGAAAAGAATGTTATGTAACTCTAAAGACCTTTACTTTTGTGACCACTCTAATTCATTTCAGGAAAGAGATAACATGCAGAAGTCTGAGTTCCTAAAAGCCTTACAAGGCATGTGGAAAGATTTTGATTCCCGGGTGCTGCGGTACAAGGTCTACATTTTTTCCTTCTGATTTATTTTAATGCTACTCTGCAATAATCTTCCAACTTTCATGTTCTTTTTGCATCTTTTAGCAAGTGGGGATAGTGGAGATAGATGAAGTTATTTCTTGTAATGCTTTTAAAATTGAAGGTAAAGGGATTGACATGTGAAGGTTTACTGTAACTTAACCCCTTCCAGACACTATTTTGTGTCTTGTTAGATTGGGAATTTTTGCATCGATGGCTTTTGACAGATAATGGTCCATTTGATTCTAGAAAGGATTTTTCAATGAAAATTTGAGCCTGACAATGCTTTCAGGTTCTTCCACCCCTTTGTGCGGAGCTTCGCAATATGGTTATGCAGCCAATGATTCTGCCAATGGTTTTTACTATAGCAGAGTCTCAGGTACTATTAATATTTCAATTATTTGGATCTTAAGTGAATATTTCTATTTCACTGATAATGTATCTGTTTGCTCATTTTGAAGCTTGGTTGAAAAGATTGTTGAAAATTTGCAGAGATGTTTCCTGTATGACATTCTATTGTTAAATTCCAAAAATTTGCACTTAGATATATGTGGGGATTAATGCATGTCAACAAAGAGTCGGGGACTAAAATGCTATTGGTTTTGTTTGTATGTTCCTCTTCTCCCTTTCCTACTTTCAGCTGAAGAAAAGTTTGATAGTGATATATCTGTTTGTGTTTTTGTTGCTAGTGGATAAATTAGGATCTTCTCTTTCTGTCTTATTTTATTTCTCATCTTCTGGGGGTCGGGATGTCTGGGAGGAGGTATGTGATCATTGAATGATTACTGGGAACTTTGGTATTGATATATCTTATATAGGGGATGGCAAAACACCAGTGCGAATTACCTATTTCTTTTATAACCCCAGTAGTTTGGAGAACCCAAAATATTTTGGGTGCGATCACAAAGAGTTATGGTTCCAATTTCACAATAGACTTACCACAGTATGTGTTCCTCCATGTTTGATTTGTAAATGCCCATCTTTGTAAGCATGTGAAATGGAGTTTGATATTTATCCATCTGATATCATCCAGTTTCTATATGTACAAGCAGACTGATTTTAGGTGGGTATTCATGCAGTTCCATCTCTGTCCTTTACTTTTTTATCAGATGCTGCATGTGGATGCAAATTTGGCAGTTTATGTACTGGAGCTTCATCAATATGGTTTTCCTCTGTGTATTTGTTGCTTAGATTTGTAATGCATTGTGTGCTTTTGTACAAACTTTTAGTGTTTATTCAAAATTTTACTGCAGTTGAGGCTTGTAGCATTATTCTTTTGCAAATTTAACTTTAATGGTGCACTGATAGGTATGGAAGAGTAATCAGCTTATTCTTGTTCAAATAGAATGATATCGTGTCATTATGAGGCAATTTAGATATAACTTGGGTTGTTTTTGAGCATGGATGACTATGTCTTATTATGAACTAGTGTCTTAGCAGGGCCATAGGGTTGACGTCTCTGAGAATTTTTACAGGATAAAAATGATTTTGAGCTATCAACTCTTCCAGCTCTTGTTCCTGTCCTAAATAGTGCAGCTGGTGAGACATTGCTGCTGCTAGTGAAGCATGCTGATGTTATTATTCACAAGGTATGTGTGATTAGGCAACTTCCCGATCTAATGGATAATTCTTGTGTTTATTCACGGTATATTTAATTTCGAAATTGGCACAAAATCTTTATGGTTTTCTGAATAAGAACTCTGCCCTTGAAATTTAAGAACATACGAATGAGCATACCTTGAGGCTTCTCTTGATTTCTGGAATGAAAGAATGGATCTACTTCGGATTTGATTAGTTCAGTTGTGCCTTGTTAAGTAACTTGAAAAGCAATAAGCTTGAGCTCCAATATTGTTGGTGCAATGTTTTGTAGTGGCTTCTGTTTGTTTTGTGTAGAAAATTTGATCGAGGAGTCTGTTCTCAGAATGTTAAAGAGAAATGCATGCTTCACCATCCTTCACATTCAAGATCAAAGCTTCTTGTTTTTATGCTAAACTTTGTACATTTTACTTCCAAGGATGTATCAGGTTAAGATACTCACCTCTAATTGTTTATGGATCTTTGCCTAGCCTTGATACAATTCAAGAATGTAAATTTATTCCAACATGGGGACTTACATATTTTGTCCGAAGCTTATCTTTTTTCAGTTTTTTCTATTGTTTGTGTATGGTGTCAAGCAAGTTGTATAAAATATTTGATATAAATGAGATGTTGCAAAATAATACCTGTCATGTCTGTACATGTTGCATTGATATTGCTTTTTGATGTTTGGAGTTCTAATTCCTTTTCATCACATTTAAATTTGTTCTAATATTTATAACTGGAATGTATTTGTTTGTGTAGCTTGTTCTATGACCTACTAGTTGACATAGAGACAAAGTATGATTAGGGCTTTTTATACCATGTCCATTTGGTCCAGGGTAGATTTGGATTTTGTTACAATGTTTCCATATTTCACAGGTTTTCCTGAATACTTTTGCATAAATAATCTGAAACAAGATGCTCTTTCTTTGGTTTTCTTAATCTTTGTTTTCTTGCTGTCTTTCGTTGTCCCAATAAGCTACTATAGTAGATTCAGTGCTTATTCACCCTTGTTGTGAACAAAAAGTTGTTATTTCATCTTGCTCAAATTTTTAACTTATTGTGGTATTTTGTTTCAGGCTGGCCAGGACCACTTAATTTCACATGTCCTACCAATGCTTGTTCGAGCTTTTGATGAGACTGATTCTCGCTTGCAAGAGGAAGTTCTAAAAAAGACTTTATCACTTGCTAAGCAGCTTGATCTCCAGGTAATTGGAAATTACATTTCTTAGCAGCTCTAAATTTCGAGAGGGCCAAATCTCTCTCTCTCCAATATGAAACTGCAATGAGCAAAATTTTGTTTCACCAAATCCACCTATCAGATGGTATCATGTATTTCATATTGGAATTGGAGTTTCTTTGAAGTGTCATCTATCTCTTATCCTATGGGTTGCAGGAGATTGTCTTGCCATTTGTTAAGTGATTAAATTGAAACCCTCTCTATTAGCTTAAGCTTTTAGAACATGTGGTAATTTAATACGATATCAGAGTGGGAAGTCCTATGTCCAAGCCTTACCTCTACCTCATATGTTGCTTCTTGTTCTTGGATCTATGATTGAGAATTTGTGTTTGGTCAACTTTGGGGTTGTTAAGTGATTAAATTGAACCTTATCTATTAGCCTAAGCTTTTCGAGCGTATGGTAATTTAACACCATTCAAGTTGACTTATACTACCAATTAGATTTGAATTCAGTTATATGCATGTCTTGGATGCACATTGGTCATTATTCGGAACTGTGGAATTGTGTATAGCAGAATACAAATCTAAGTAGTTGTAGGATAAGTCACCTTGAATGACATGACAGTCTCCTGTACATAATTTTTGGTAGTGATCAGGAACCTGTAAACAGGCAAATTCTTTTTATATTTGTACATGAATGGTGCATGGTATAGAAATGAAGCTGTTGAAAGTTCATATGAATGAGTTAACCCATCTGATATATGATACCGGAGAGTAGCCCTAGGTAAAGTATTGGAGTGGTTAATTGTTTTAACTTCTTTTTATTACTTGTTCCCCATGGAGAATTTGAAAAGGAGAACGATGTACAACATCACCTTTTGTGTTCAAGCTCAAGATCATCACTTACGGAGATCACTTCCCTATTGTTTGTGGAATGAGATAATGTATTTATTTATTTTCTTTAACCAAACATTTTTATCCAAAGGGATTTTGAATTGATTCTCTGTTCTAGAGCATCCATGTTGGTCAAATGTGGAGTTTTCTTCTGGTCACTGAGCAGATTGGCTTTATATATATATATATGTATAAACATAAGATATCACAGAATTTTAAAATTTTAGTACTCCCTTAGGCTTTCTCAGTACTGCAGTTTTTGGGTTTGGTATGCACTGAAGTTATGTCTCAGAGGGCAAGCATTCTTGAGTAGCTTTGAGTTGTGCATTTTGTGTACTTTTATCTGCTTGAGTATATGCTAATAGTGTTTGTTTTTATTCTGGTGCTGCCTTTTGTTAGTTTCTTTTACTGAGTATAATATGGAAACTTAATATGCTGTTATATATACATGTAATTTTATATGTTCTGCTGAGAGGCTAATTGCTAAACAGCTAATTTTGTAGTTCTGTTACTTTTATTCCTTTGCTGCAGTTAGTGAAACAAGCAATCCTGCCTCGTGTTCATGGTTTAGCATTGAAGACAACAGTTGCTGCAGTACGTGATCTTTTTCTCTCTTTCTTATATATTTTTCAATGTTTTACTTTGTTTAATTGGTGTAGTAGTTTTTTTAAAGTGGTGTTGTGCTTTATAATGGTGTATGAACCTTTTTGAGACATCAATGGAATATAAAAATTCAATCTAAAAACAAAGGATATTAGCTAGATGTTCAGTTGGATGTTACTTCTGGATTAGCATAAAGAGCACTGAGTGAAACTTTTGAAAGGAGTGATGTGTAAAATAACAGAAGGAAATTCAGTTTTGGTACGAGTTAAGAATAATGAAATTTCAGATCTTTAAGGCAATAATTCTTGCTATTAGCCCAGACATGTTTGGTAAAATTCCATAATAATATTTTGAATCGTGCTAATTTTGAGTTCCCGATCGGCTGATTGCCTAAATATTCCCCCACGTATGATAATGTCGTCTGAAGATTTTCTTCCCCTCTTATTGGGGAAACATTAATTAATTTTTATTTGTAATATATATTTTCATATTTGCAGGTCAGAGTTAATGCTTTGTTATG
>JAXGGT010000004.1:1902858-1914827 GCA_035583425.1 Marsdenia floribunda
TGGGGACCTACTAAATAAAAAATAAAGAAAATGGGCCAACCACACCAAAGTCATAAATATTAGGGACCAAATTTACCGATGATCCAAAGATTGAGGACCAAATCTACAAATTTTCCTAATAGAATCCGTCAAATAGGACTTTACTGTCCAATCGTAAAATAGTTTGGGATCTTAAAAGTTAAAAAAAAAAACTTTTAGGACTAAAGTTGCCAAAAATAAATTTGTTTGGGACTAAATCCACAAATTATTCTACTTTTGAACTATGTCTAGGTCTAAACTAATCTTTATTTAAATCAAGTATGTCTTTTTTGAGTGATAAACTCTAATATCAAATTTTAAACGTTTGTGTTTATGAATGTGGTTTCAAAATCGCAACCTCATTTAGTTTAAAAAAATTTCCTACCAACTTACTTGCTCCCCGAGATTAACATTCAATTATTTTTATTTGAGATAAACAATTTATTTTGTTTGACAATTCTATATGTGGAGTAACTATTCAATTAATTCGAATTTACTTCAGATTGGTCAGCAAAGTGTAAAGGACAAAAACAATAAGATTACTTAACCAAAAGAAAAATTAGTCAATTTAGTTCTATATGTTTTAGTTTTTTTTTTTTTTTTTTTTTTAAAGTTCCTAATTAAATTTTTCTGTCTTATTGTTCTCTAAAGTTTTTATGATATGTTAAATTAGTCTTTTTTATCTCTTTTTTAGCCCCAAATTAGATAGAAAAATGGTTGAAAAAGTGCTCCAAAGGATTTATACGACATATTTTAAAAGTTTTAGGGATCAATAAAATAAAAAAAATTAACCTCAGGTACAGATGAGTTAGTAAGGTATTATCTTGGCTTAAATGATATTGCTAGTTCGAAACTGCACTCATAAATGTAATCGTTTAAAAGTTTGAAATCATAACTTACATCTTGAAAGAACTTGTCTTAATCGGAATTAGTTTCAATGTGAATATACCTTAAAAATACTATCCATAGTTGAAACACATTTATGACACCTCGTACATTTAAAAAAAATTAAAAAATTTAAATTAGAAGTTACTAAAAAAAAAAAAATTAATAATAACAACTAAATGAAATATATATATATATATATATATATATATTATAATAAAAGTAACAAGAACGGTATAAAAATGACAAGAGATATAGAAAGAAAGAGAATTTTATTAATTATTTTTCCTATTCCTTTGATATAAGTTGAGTCATATCTTTCGTATGAAATTCGTTATCAAATGAAATGATCTTTAAGACCCTCTATTTATAAGAGGAGTTTAAGGAATGATTACATCATCAATAACATCATATTTATTGATCTCGAAATAAATTAATAATAATGACTCTTTAATATAATGAATATCTACAAACTTCGAAAAAAATTTTCGAATTCATAACAATATATATAATACTTTTTTTTAAAGAAAAGAAATTTTATAATTTAGTGATTCACTGCCCCATTATCAAATCATCCATTTAAAAGAGAAAGGGAAAAGAAAATTGTTTAATTGAAAAAAAAAAATGAAAATGAAAATGAAAGAAAATGAAAAAAGGAAAAAGATGTCCGGTGAAATCCACAAAAGGACAAAAGAAAAGTGCCAAATAGGAAATAAGAAGAGAACAAAGGGCCGGCCCGGAATATGTCCATGTAGATTCCGTCCGGATGGGGCTGAGCTGAAGACCACCTCCTCTCTCTCTCTCTCTCTCTCTCCAGGGCTATCGATCACACATCTAGAGAAAAGGGCCCACAGCTCCCGCTCTAATGTGTTATCTGTGTGTATTCTAATCTAATCTAATGGTGTTGAAATTCCAAAGCTCACACTCAATCCTTCATTCATTTGGCATCAGATTAGTTTTCTTAGCTTTGGAACAGTAGTAGGGTCTTTTTTGAATTTTGGGGGAGAGAGATCACGGGTTTCCGTTCACCTCTTTGGTTCTCCTTTTTTCTTTTTTTTTTTTGAAGTTTTTGTAGGTAATTACTTACTGGGATTCTTTGCTTCTGCTTCTTTGAGGTATGTTTGTGATGGGTATTGTTTGAAATTTTCTTTCCTTGTAGTTTTTCATGATTTCTTCTGGTGGTGGATGGAAATTACCTCTCTTTTCTCTTTTCGTGGAAATGAAGTCCCATTTTTGGAAAAGGAAAGTGGGTTAACTAGATAAGAAGTTTTCTTAATTTCTGGAAAGTTGACCAGGAAGAAAATAGTGACTGAATTATGAAGTTTACTTTACAGAAAGGAGAGATCACTACAATTTTTGTTTTTGAAATTTCTTGATTTGTTCAGGGTTTATTATTAACAGAACACACCATAAAGAGATGGGGTTTTTTCAAATTTGAAAATTTTTGGACTTGTTATGCATTTTTTTGTTTTCTTGTGGTATTCCTTAGTTTTGACTGGCTGGTTTTATTGCTTTTAGGGTGCCTTTTAATTGGAGCCAAGTCTGTATTAAGAAGAAGGTGGTCAGCCATTATTATTCAGCTCTGGTTCCAAAATAATGGACTTCATGAGTGGAGGAAACAACAACCTCAACAACACTAACAATTCTAATCTGGCTTCTAAGCAAAGGCTTCGCTGGACTAATGAACTCCATGAGCGATTTGTTGATGCTGTTGCACAACTTGGTGGCCCTGACAGTAAGTGTCTTTAATTTCATTTGGTTAAGATCACTCCATCCTTCTTTAAACATAGTTGAGTTGAGTTACACTCAATGATGCTTCTATTACTTACCAAGATAAAACTAATCTGTTTGTGATCTTTTGAGACAATGAATAAGTTCTTATTGTATCTTTCTTTGTTCAACAGCTCAATAAGGTCAAATGGCAGTTCATTGAGCGATTAGTAAATTTGAAATTATCTGTTTTTATTCTTAATATGCAGCTAAAATTTTGTACAGCTTGGAAAGAGGAAATTATATTTGTTTGTGGTTTAATTAGCTTAGTAACAAAGCAAGTGATTCACACCAACAATATTTAATAAGGAGGTATAATTCTTGTGTGAGGAAAACTTTAGGAGGTGAATAATACCGCAGGGAAATGGAAAAAGTAGTTTGTCAGAAAATCATAAAAAGCAGTGAGAAGCACTGAGATGTACGCAAAGTAAGGAGGAGACAAGAAACCAAAGAATATCTTTGCAAACTTAGCATCTTTTATTCTTTTTATTTTGTCCTGATGACTGAATTATCATTTGGTTTAGGAAGAAAATACTATTACTCACAGAGGTTTGATCTTGTGTTAGAAATTGTACAATATTTCTTGCGTAGATGTTTTGTTTTTCTAAGTAAACTTGTGTTATTTGGTTCATTGTTTCAGGGGCTACTCCAAAGGGTGTCCTAAGGGTCATGGGTGTACAAGGCTTAACAATTTATCATGTAAAAAGCCATCTACAGGTATCACTGGTGATTTTTGCCATCAGTTCATGGGTTCATTCTGTGTCAAAATTTCTTATGCTTAATGATTTTCCTCTTTTATATGCATCCAGAAATACAGACTTGCAAAGTACCTTCCAGATTCTTCTTCTGATGGTATACTTGCACCTATTTCTTTATCTTTTGTCGTTCAATAATAATATTTGTTATCTTCTTAGATAAGTTTGTTTTGGCGACACTAGAGCTGAAATCCATAGCCCTTGAATTACATCAATGTTGCTGATATTGTTCACGCAAAATTGATATTTCCAGGCAAGAAAACTGATAAGAAAGACTCAAAAGAGATGCTTTCCAATTTGGATGGTTCATCGTAAGTAGATGCCCTTCTATGAGTTTCTCCTGACTGTTAATTTATTTAATAGTCTAGAAATTTCTACCTTGATTTTTTTTTTTTTTTTTTTTTTTTTTTAACACTGGGAGACAAAAACTATAGTAAGGTTGGTTTTTGTTTGACAATACATCTCTATTCATTTGTTTTCTTTTAGCACTTCCCTTCATTTTATGTATTTATCATGTAGTACATGTTACAATTTATGATTCATACCCCTGAATCTTAAAACAAGAACCATTATTTTCTCTATTGTTGCAGTGGGATGCAAATCACTGAAGCACTGAAGCTGCAGATGGAGGTTCAAAAGCGACTACATGAACAATTAGAGGTATACTTTCTAGATCTTTCACAGAGATATCTTCTCTGAAGCAATTTTCAATATTTTCTCATAATTTGTTACTAAGTGAATTGATAAATTGAGATATTAAAATTTTGTTGTGCCTAAACATTTCTCGATAAGGCACAAGGAATTCATCTATATGTCCTTTATTAACAGGCCAGCCTCCTGAAGAATCCTGACTCCATGTTTACTTAATTCAAACCCATGATGATTGAGAAGTTTTATGCCTCTTTTATTTTTTGTGTTTTTAAAATAATTTACACAATATGTTGTTGCACCTTTGAATATCTCCAGTTACAGGGATCATGTTGTTAAGCTATAACAATGAAACTGAAGCAAAGGTTGTATAAGCATTATTTCTTGGTAAATGGCTTAGAACCTTGTATATTATATATAGCAGTGTCTTTATGCACTCTAAGCTTAGGTTTCTTTTTTTTTTTCCCTTATAAATTTTATTTTTGGTTATAAAGCATGGATTTCTTAACTAGTGTAATAGCTATGTTTTCCTTAATGTGTATATATATACACATTTTCCCCCGGGGGGGGGGGGGAGTGGGGTGTGAGAGAGAGAGAGAGGAGGCTTTCTAAGCATGGAAAGTCAATCACATGAATTGCTGTTTGATGTTACATAACAGGTGCAAAAACAACTTCAGTTGCGTATAGAAGCCCAAGGGAAATATTTGAAAAAGATAATTGAAGAACAACAACGTCTTAGTGGAGTTCTTTCAGACAGCCCTGACACTGATGTTACTGCAAATCAACTAGGAGATAGTTTCCCAGAATCTGAGAATAGGAATGACCCTGGAACACCTCCTCCAACTTCTGAGTCCCCTGCCGTGGACAAGCCTAAAGAATGTGCTACAGCCAAGAGCTTTTCTCTAGATGAATCATTCTCCTCTCCTCAGGAGCCCCAAACTCCAGAATCTGGTTGCAGAATGAATCTATTTGAGAACGTGGATGCTGAGAGGTCAACTAAGAAACAGCGATTAAGCCCAGGTGGAGGAGCATTCACAAAACCAGAAGTAGTACTCCCTCAACAGATGTCAAACTTGTGTCCACCTTTTGAGCAATCGCATCCAGCATTTTGACCATCCATCAGTCGGTTCAATATCAAAGGAAGTCTATGCGATGAAAAGCTTCTGCTAGCCACCTACATTTCCCGGCTCTTTTATCAGAACAGGGGATCAGTTGGAAAAAACGAAGCCCATTGTAGAAATACGTAGGTCAGTATGGTATGTATCCTTATTTCTTGTTGTACTGTCTTGTACTATTTAGTTATTATGCCAGTGTATTTGATAGAGAACAGTTGTTGCTTTCAGATGCTTTAGAACCCTTTTTTTTTTTTTTTTTTTTTTTCCCATCTTGGAGACTTCTTGGAATTTTCTTTTCTTTGATTAAAAAAAAAAATTATATGAAAAAATTGATGATGTATGTAGAAGAATCCTGCACAAAAGGGTAAGAAACTAAGAATGTATGCTTGGATTGTATCATTAGTTGGAATATTCAGAGAGAATATAATGTCTGTCAGTCTGTCTCTTGTATTTTATATGCATTGTCTCTGTCAAAGGGGTATCATTAGCTGTTGTTTTCAATTTGTTTGTCTGCATTTCCAGAGAGATTATTATAGTTTGTAAGAAGACAAGAAAATGCACAACCTCGTTCACAAATTGAACTACATGGTCCAGATTGGTACTTCGTGAAATGTAATTCAGTGCAAGAAATTAAGCTTAAATATAAGGTTTCTGTAAGAAACTATTCTGATTGTCCTAAAAGTATGTGCCAATCTTCGTCCTTTTCTTTCCCCTTGAATTTATTGAGATAATTATGGGGGATAATTGTCTAATTTGATTCTATTTAATAGTGATTGTGTTAATAAAGTCTTTTTAATTTTGTAATAAATTTCATGTCATTTTAGAGTTTAAAGGATTTTATTTTTCGGAATTTTATTGAAAAGGGGATCTTATTAATAAAATTACCAAAATGAAAATATCTATCAATTTGTTCTTTTCACTCCGACAAGATTGTTATAACATCTCCAGTTTCCACCACTAATTTGAGGATGAAATATAACAGTATAAATATATATATATATATAGACATACACAGATACACAATCTTATGATAGGATAAATTGCAGAACTTGTATGAACAGCCATTATTTTGTTAACTAGATTTATCGTTAGAAGAAGAATGCAGATCCACCATCACATTCACTCGAGTTCTTGTATTAAATATCACCATAGTTTCTTCATTTTTCTCCAGCACTGTTTCGGCTTCTGATCCTTTTTCAGAAACTTTTGCAACAGCAGAACATGGATGGAAAAACCCTG
The DNA here is from genome assembly GCA_035583425.1 of Marsdenia floribunda. Taxonomy (NCBI): domain Eukaryota; kingdom Viridiplantae; phylum Streptophyta; class Magnoliopsida; order Gentianales; family Apocynaceae; genus Marsdenia; species Marsdenia floribunda. The sequence continues at coordinate 1,909,289 of JAXGGT010000004.1, forward strand.
GTCTGGTTTTTCACAATCACAGAGTCACCAAACTGACAAGTTACAACAGATGATGCAAAGAAAACATAGAATTTGATGATAGAAAAAGTGGATGATTCTAAAATAAGGACGCAACTCTCTACAGAAGTGTTCATGATCTGCATGCAATGAATAGTCACGATAATAAAAGAACAGAAACATTAATTCATGCATTTTAGTATTTTGATCATCCCCTGAATCAAGATTATTATACCTAAAGTTAAGTTCTTGTTTGTTAAAAGAAGAGTTTCAGTACAATCCCGTCTGGGTGGCAGCAGCGGCGGCGGCATTGTTTCTTCACTTGATGAAATGCAGAACAGAAGTAATAGTTTAACGAATCCATGGATATGTAACTGTTTATGCTGTCAGCAAAATGGGATTTTGTTGAAAAATACTGATACGAGGTTTGATGTATTCTGCATGCAGAATTCTAGTCTACCAGATGATACGATAATGGATGAAACTGCTGCTAGATTATGCAGTGGGAAACCTGCAACAACAATGAAGGATTTGTTTGGTTCTTGATCATGATTCATGATCAGACATTGGTTAATTAATGTCTGTTTTCAAATCGTGCATTCTTTCCTGAAAGAAGAAGGGATTGTTTGAGATGCACATTTTCTCTTTGATTTTGAAGAGCTTTTCCATCTTAAAATTGTTGGTATATTTCTTTTGAGTAGTTGTTGCATTAGTTAATTATTCTTCGAATTCCTAACATAATTTACAGAAATTTTATCAAAATGATTAGTAATTAGTACGTACAGTTCTCTTTAATATCTTAACCAAATTATTTATTTATCACAACAGATAGATTCTTGCATGTTTTAAATTGCAGAAACGGCTTTTAAAGCACGATCGATGAGGAATCATTATTTCTTTCAACAAACCGTAAAGAATCAAAGAACCAAACCATTGTCATCATTAGCCCCCAGATCTAAAGTTCCTTATTGCAAATAACGGGTAGGTAGTTCAATTAGTATGACTCAATCAAGTAGACGTCTTGAAGTTCGACTTATATTAAAAACAAATCTTGTGGTACATTCTAACCATATATTTAATCAATAAACGAAGAAAAGACAAAAAAAAAAAAACTTCATATATATATATATATATATATAGAGGTTTGAATGACCCTTTAACTTGGTGAACTATATGAAAAGGGAAAGAACTAAAAGGAAAATAGAGATGAAGAAGATTTGCAGGGTAATGATGTTTGCTGAAGTGAAGAGGAAGAAGAAGTTAAAGAGAGAGAGAGAGAGAGAGAGATTTCATCAGGACGGCCATGGATGTTCTTCATGAGAAAGGTGATGAAGACAGAAAGAATAGAAAAATGAAAAAGGGAATGGGAGCATTAATTTGGTAGTTAAGATTTCAATTGTCTAACGAACGAACTGACTAAAAAAAAAGAGAAAATGATTATTACTTCAGATTAGTGCAATGAATCTGTAGAAAGAAAAAGTAGGCAGCAAAATTCATTACTTAATTTGAATCATTGCTTCCTTCTATTTTCTCCCCACCGACAATATGTATTTCATTGTTATGTGACAAATAATAATAATAATAACAACAATAATGTTTTGTCATGAAGATATGTGTGTGTGTGCGTTTTTTTTTTTTTTTTTAATTTAAAATTTTAGAAAATTGGGTATTTTATTTTTTATTTTTTAAAATATGTATCGTTTGTTATTATTAGATAATTAGATTCTTATTTTATTTATTATTAGATAAAGGAATCTTTTTCAGTAATTTTTAGTTATTGGAGTTCACATACAACGTAACTTAGTTGATAATAGTTTCATTTAAAATATAAGATTTTATGAGTTTAAGTTATATTGTAAGTAAAACAACTTCAAAATTAATATATGTGTATTTATATATATATATTTCTCTATGGTTTAAACTACTCGGTATTCAGTAGCCACTTTGAACTCCAACTAATCCGAAATTGAGCCGCGTCACACCCTTTTTCGTGGGGAAGCTTTTCTCAATATCCATTTCTTCATACAAAAGGTTTGATCTCAAGACTTTATTTAAGAGAAACTAAGCGCCTTCTACTTGGACTAACGAGTTATTGGTATATATATATATATATATAAACATAATCATTTAATGGGATTGATTACAATTTTGAAATGGAAGAAATAAAAGGAAGGGTTATCTATATATAATAATGGACCTAAATTTGAGTGACACTCACTATGATTAAATTGTGAATCCTAATTTCACCATCATTGTTTCCCTCTCCTTCAAAATCCTGATAGGGACTCTCTCCTTTGGATAATTGTGAAGCATTATATATATATATTAGTATTTCAAATTATTTTAGACTCAATTAATTCGCTCTAAAGCTAAATAATAAATATTATATAATATTCAACTATAATTTACACTAGTTGAAAAAATACATATATTATAATTTGAAATATCTATTACAAAAATATTATAATAGATACAAAACCAATGATATAAAAAAAAAATGTTATGAAAATATTATAAAGAATCATTATAATTGAAAGAAAATTTTTTATTTTCGTTTTATAATTATTTTATGTTCTGAAATTAAATCTTATATATATATATATATATATATATATATATATGGTATTAGATATAGTTAATCAATTTTAAGAAGAATATGACCACTCATTTGCTAGATATTTTTATCATTTTTTTTTATTGATTGTTTCGAAGGAAGAATATGAAATATCAAAAATATCCTATAAAAATTATTTACATAACACATGATCAAAATATCGAATTATTTAAAAATATTAAAAAAAAAATTTATGTCAAATAATTATAAATAGTTATAAAATTTAAATATCATAAAATAATATATATATATATATATATATATATATAATTTAATACAAAAACGTAAAATTTTCTTCAAAATCATGTCATTTTAAGAAAGTAATTCGAAATATTATATTAAATCTGCATTATCAAAATGGTCATAAATTGACCCTTAATAATGTTTGATATTTTTTTAAATATGAAAAAAAAAAAAAAAAAAACAAATTATTACAAGAATATCAAAGAAATCATTCATGTCTCATCAATCTCACTATCTTTCATATTTTGGTGCACACAATTTTGCTGGTCCTCCCTCTCTCTCTCTCTCTCCCTTTTTTTTTTTTTTTTGTCTTCTAGTAAAGTAATAATGTGTGTGTATATATATATATGGATGTATTGTTCAATTTGTTGGAATTTTGTGGTAAAAAGAGAAAAAGAAAAAGGAAACTTGTCCTTTTTTTTTTTTTTTGTCTATCAAGAGGAGAAGATGAAATATATTTATATATATATATATATATATATATTTATCAACAAAATAATGGTTAATGGTTAATTTTTTTTTTTTTATAACAAATAATATTAATACTTTTTTAAGTTCTGATGGGATGATATTCAATATTTAAAAATCCATACATATTAAAGATAAAGTGAGTGACAATCCCCTTTTTATTTGTCAAAAAGGGGGAGGAAGATGACATTGAAAAATCATTGAGCTTTTTTCCACCCAAAAGAACAAAAAACAAAAAACAAAAATGATAACACAATTGAGAATTTTCATATTTTCTCTTTCCAAGAAATATATATATAAATTTATTATTATCTCAAAAAACATATTTATTTTCTGCTTATATTTTATATTTATTTATTCCCTTTTAAAATGACATTTTTATTTTTATTTTTCTTATTTTTGGAGAACATTATAGTAAATATTTTTATATTTCAAAATTAATTATTTCCTTCTTAAAAGATACAATAATAATGATTATGAGGCTTGTCCCAAGTGACAAGAATCTACATATTAGAATTTTTCCTTGATACTTATTTATTTAACTTCACTTTGGGGTCCATATTTTTCCGTAGTATATAGTATTAAATACCCTTGACATTTAGTACAAAATTAATGTACATGTGCCGCGTGAGGCAGAAAGTTTATATTTTTATATAGGTGTTGCCTTTTAACTGGAGAACCTCAACTATAAATAACGACAATATTCCTCTAAAAGAGAAATCTAAATCTTTGACTTTCTAATTTGCATATACCAAATATTTTTATATATTCTCTCCTCAATATACTAATTATTTTATTATCGGAGGACTAACACTAGAGATAATCGTTCCAATCATTGACTTGTGTGCATATAATTAAGAGCCAGTCCACGTCAATCCAGAGCTTTATCATCATCTAAATCAGCACTTAAAAGAAGTTTTCCACTTCCGTTTGAATTCCCTAAGGTGAAGGAAGAAATTAATACAATTTATAAACAGTATTTTACGAAGAGTATTTGGATTGAAAAGTAAAAAGAAAAATCGATAATTCTTTTAAAGGGATCCTATGAATCATCCATTTGGTGATTTGAAAATTGTTGGAAATGCTGGAAATCCTTTATTTTCTATAATATATATATATATATATATATGTGTGTGTGTGTGTGTGTGTGTGTATAGAAGGGCATAATCTGATTACTTTGAATATCTAGAATAAAGATCAAAATTCCAAAGGAAACAACACTTCTTTTCTCCTTTTCCCATATATATATTGTCCCTCCAAATTCTAATCTTCCTTTCTTAAGATTCTTGAATGCGAAGTCTTTCTAACTTTTCTGTTTTCTTCCAATCATATATATTTTTAAGCTACAAGCTTTCTATTTATTATTATTTATTCTTTTCTAGAAACAATTTTTTTTTTTTTTTTTTAAAAAGAAAAAAACCTAAATGTTTAGATCCCAACTTGACTTTTCGGACAATTGCAATTTTAAATTTTATTTTGTAAACTTTGCACTATTAAATTTGACTTCTTTAATACAATTCTATCCAATTTTAACGGTAAAACTATTTAGAAAAACTTATCAATTTATTTCAGAAGATTAATTTATAACCTTAATTTCATTCGTAAAGAAGGATTAATTCAATTAAATAAATTGATTTTAAAAAAAATTATATTTAATTTGTGAAATTAAAAATATAATGTGTATATATATATATAATAAAGTTTAAGATTGTAATTAAAAAAAAAGATTAAAAAAAAAAAGAGTCAAACTTGAGAATTAAATTCAATTTTAATAAGTTTTTTGTTAATGAATTTTTTATGTGGTGGGATTTAAGTTATTTAGGGCTAGAATTGTCTTCAAATTTATTATATATATATACATATAAGCTTGACTTATAAATTTCATATTTTAGTCTTTAGATAGGAACCTAAAATTTTAGTGTCACTTATGATAGTGGAAGGCCATGAATTTAATTTTGGATGAGAATTAAGCGTTAAAAATAAATAAATAAAGTTGTAGATAAAATTTCCAAGAAATGATGGACAAAATCTTGTCACGGTTGTCGGCTGTACTATTGTTGATTAAAAAAAGTAGAATATGACGAATTTGTCCCCACGGCTCGTCATGTCTTCTTTTTATGCCATCCAAAAGGGAAAAATAGGCAAATTGGTGCAAATAGTCCCTTATCTTTTTTCGGTTGGTGCTTATAGTCCTAAATCTTAAATTTTATCTTTTAA
>JAXGGT010000004.1:1925986-1942378 GCA_035583425.1 Marsdenia floribunda
GAACTAATTTTCGAATAACAAAAGATACTTTTTATCATGATTCGGATCTGGAAATCTTTATCGGACTTATGAGTATGACGGTACCCATGATCAATTACTTAATATTGTCTTCGTTGCTGTATCAAAAGGAATATTCTAAATTGATAATCTATACTTAGGTCGATATTTATATTTTATATCACATACTTATGTGCTTCAGATGTGTGGGGCGAAATATCACACTTTTATTTAAAAAAAAAAAAAAAATTCAAAATCTAGAGTTATCTATGTGTTTAAGTAAGAGTACATAGCAGAGGGAATTAAGAGGGGGTAAAGGAAAATGAGATTTTAACTTTAAGTCTCACCTAATTAATACATATAATTTACAATTACTCTATTGAATGAATTTCGCAAAAAAATTTTTTTAAATTATTTATTAATTATTGTTTGGTGTTGAAAATATTAACCCAAATTTGAAAGAATTGAAAAGTATTTTAAAAGACTAATTCAAGAATTGAGGGCTATATATTCTCAACCTATATATAATCACTTCTTATTGGTTCATTAATTGCAATTAAAATTTATGTGTAAAATTTTCAAGAAAATGATCATATAAAGTGTTTGTTGAATCATAATTTCCACTTTTACTTTTACCTTCAACTTACATTGCCTTCTTTAAATATAATATAAGAGGGGAATTATTCGTGAATAAATTTAAATTAAAAGATTTTTTTTAATTATTTTTTAATTTTATTTTTTAAAAAAAAAACCAAATTAAGATTTTTTTTTTTTTTTCCTCATAATTAGAAGATTTCTAATTATATATATATATAGTATTATTGAATTAATATTTTACCACTAATAATAATAATAATTAATAAGGAACTAGCTAAATAAATTTTATTTTATTTTTTAAAATTAAAAGACATCAATTTTAACACTTTTTAAAAGTTGTAATTTCTTGGTAATTAAGTAAAAAATGAAAAACTAAAGTAAAATTTAAAATTATATATATCACTACATCAATAAAAAAGAACATTTTAATATTCTAGAATTACTCTTAAATTTTGATAATTAAGTACATGGAATTACAATTATGATCATAATTCACAATAAATAAATAAATAAAATTACATTAACTATGTTCAACAAAAAATACATATAAACAATAATTGCTCTACCAATAACATTTAGAAATGAGCTAAAATCAAAGAAGAAAAATTTAATTTAATTATTATTATTATTATTTTGCCTTATGGTACCTTTTATATATAATAATTCATATGGGCAGGCTTTTCAATTTTCTTTAAAAAAATAATAATAATAATAATAAAATAAAAGAAATTTATGTACATATATAAATGTTTGTTGAAATGAAATGTCCATTATGTCCCTAGTTTCTCTCTGTTGATCAATTAATAATTGATAAAGACAACAAACCCCACTCACATTGCTCTGTTGTTTGACATTGATTTTTAGTGGTCTTTCTATTTAGGATTGGGACTCCAACCAAAATTGTACCGATAATACGACTATAAACCTATCAGCATTTATCAGTATTCATAAATAATTTTTTTTTTTTTTTTTTTAAAAAAAAAAAAAAATCCCTTTTAAAGTATTAAAGAGGTATTTTAATTTAATTACGTACACGTGTTTAAATTTATTTTATATTTCGAATTAAATTTTGAAATATTTTAAAAGTGAAATTGAATATATTACAATAATAAACCCTAATCCCTTGTTTAGGACTTTATTTTTTAATTAATGAGTATTTTGATTTTTTTTTTTTTTTTTTGAAATTTTAATGTTTTATTCATCACCAATGTGACTTCTTAAATTGTAAGAAATATTATTGAAAAATGAGAATATATTTTTATCTTTTTTTTTAAACTTAAAATTTATACAAATGTATATATTTCTTTATGTATAACAAGATTGTTTAACTCAATTATAATAACCATGTTTATGATTCAAAAAAAAATCATAAAATCGAGTCACTTTGAAGGTGAAAAAACCTAAAATTTTCAATATATATATATCACCATATGGTTCCCATTTTTAATCCCTTTGAAAAGGAGGTATCATAGTCCAACTTAATAAGATCCTTGTTTCCTTTTGGAAACCTTTCTTGAAGTTTCAATAATTTATTAATTACTCAAATAAATAAATAAATCATCTCTATTATAAAATTCTCCTTTCACTTTTTTCATCCTTGATATATACATACATACATACATGATACATCTCTTTCCCCATCCCCACCAAAAAGTAATACTTCCAAATCCATGTGAAAATGTCCTTTGAAAACATGAATCCCCCTAACCCCCTAACCCTAATTCTCCATCTTATAATAAATTTCAACATATTTGTCAAATGCAAAGTCATTTACCAAAGTATCAACTATCTATGTCTTAAATGGAGAAACTTCAAAACTCAATTTTTCCTCCTAGGGCTATCTATGCTTCCTAATCCTTAAAGAAAAATACCTTTTTATAAAACTTTTTATTTTCGATGCGTATAATCTTTTTAATATTAATACAAAATATTTTAAATAAGTATAGATTTTAATTCTTAAACACATCAAAATTTAATATATATATATATATATATATATATATATATATATATACATATATTTAAAAAATTAATTAACTTTGATTTCTCTTTAAATATATTTTCATTAATAAGTTATTTTATTATTTTTCTTTTTAACTAATAAAATTTCTTTTTAAAAAAAGTATTCAATAAAATTCCTTCTATATGAGCACACAATTAAAGAAAATAAGGCATTAAGCTTTTAAAGAATTTTATTGACAAAAATTTTAACTTTATTAATAAAAAAATATGCCTAAAAGTTTCGAAATCTAATTAATATTCCAATATATTTACTGACCTTTTAGAAAAAGATACCATAAGTGGAGTCAAGCAAGGCTCCCCCCACCCCAGGATCCCAGTACAAAAGAATCAAAAGAGATATACAAAAGCTTCTTTTTTGGGGGGCCACCTCATACTACCAAAGTTGTGATGATAACAAATGTATTTTGCCTTCTTACTCTTAAAGAAAAATAAACACCCACCCCCGCTCCCCTACTCCTCCAACAAAACAAACATCACCACCACCACCACCACGGCCAGCTATTTTTCTCTCCACCTCTCCTTTCCTTTTCCTGTCTTCTTCTTTCTTTAATCCTACTCTTTATCTTCCTCACAAGCTGCTTTGAATCTTTACCCACTCCTTGTGTTACCTAAAAAGAATTTGGCAGCTGCCACCAATAGGAACGATTGGATCAGATTCCTCTTTTTGCGGCAGAAATTTGGATGGCAAAACTAGTAGTAGAAGTTCTGGATGCCAGTGATCTTATGCCAAAAGATGGACAAGGCTCAGCTAGTCCTTTTGTAGAAGTAGACTTTGAGGAGCAGAGACAAAGAACTCAAACTAAGGTTAAGGATCTCAACCCCGTCTGGAATGAGAAGCTTGTGTTTAACGTTCAGAATCCCAGCGAACTTCCAAATAAGTCTGTAGAAATCTATGTTTATAACGATAGTAAACATGGCCACCATCGGAATTTCCTTGGTAAAGTCAGAGTTTCTGGTGTCTTTGTACCTTTTTCTGAGTCTGAAGCTACTGTTCAACGCTACCCTCTTGATAAACGTGGACTCTTTTCTCATATAAAAGGCGATATTGCTTTGAGAATTTTTGCACTTATTGGAAGTAATCAGTTCTTTGAGCAAGAAATTCCACAACAGCAGCAGCAGGCCGAGGTGCAGCAGGAGCAGCAGAAACAACAGCAACAGCAACAGCAACAGCAAGATTTTGTGAGTAGTGTGGAAAGAAAATTAGAAACCCCTCTGCAAGAAATCAACCCAAATAAGGTTGATGATGAGTTCAAGGAATACAGTGATGTCAAGAAGAAGAAGAAGAAGACAAGGGAGAAAGAATTGAGGACTTTTTACTCTGTTCCGGCACCTGCTGGTCCTCCACCCCCTCCGGCAGAAAAGCCGGTCATTGTTGAAACCCGAGCTGACTTTGCTAAGGCTGCTGCTGCTCCTGCAGCCACCGTGATGCATATGCAGTATCCAGGGCAGAAACCGGAATTCGGGTTGGTGGAGACTCGGCCACCTGTGGCTGCACGGATGGGATATTGGGGACGGGACAAGACAGCTAGTACTTACGACATGGTGGAGCCAATGCACTTTCTATATGTTAATGTCGTGAAGGCTAAGGATCTTCCGGTTATGGATATCACCGGTAGTCTTGATCCGTATGTGGAAGTGAAGGTTGGGAATTACAAAGGGGTAACTAAACACTTGGAGAAGAACCAGTATCCAGTTTGGAATGCTGTTTTTGCCTTCCCTAAGGAAAAACTGCAATCCAATTTCATTGAAGTCACTGTAAAAGATAAAGACCTTGTTACCAAAGATGATTTTGTTGGTAGAGTTATATTTGATGTCACGGATGTGCCTGTCCGGGTGCCGCCGGATAGTCCATTGGCACCGCAATGGTATAAATTGGAGAACAAGAGAGGGGAGAAAACCAGTCATGGAGAAATTATGCTTGCCGTTTGGATGGGAACACAAGCTGATGAAGCTTTTCCTGATGCTTGGCATTCTGATGCTCACAGCCTTAGCCAACAAATTCTTACAAACACTAGATCAAAGGTTTATTTTTCACCAAAATTGTACTATCTTCGCATTCATGTGATTGAGGCTCAAGATCTTGTACCTTCTGATAAGGGCAGGCTACCGGTTGCCGGTGTGAAGATTCAGGTTGGACATCAGGCAAGAGCCACAAGGCCTTCACAAATTGGAAGCTTCAATCCCATTTGGAATGAGGAGCTTATGTTTGTTGTCTCTGAGCCTTTTGATGAGTACATCATTATTAGTGTCGAAGATAAAGTTGGACCGGGGAAAGATGAACTAATTGGTCGGCTGCTGATACCTGTTAAAGGAGTTCCACAGAGGGGGGAAATTCCGAAGCTCCCGGATGCTCGTTGGTTCAACCTCCACAAGGTGTTGCTGGCAGAAGAAGAGAGCGAGAAGAAGAAAGAAGTGAAATTCTCCAGCAAAATCCATCTTCGAATCTGTTTAGATGCCGGTTACCATGTTTTGGATGAATCCACACATTTTAGCAGTGATCTTCAGCCTTCCTCAAAGCATCTGAGGAAACCCAGTATTGGAATTCTTGAACTGGGGATCTTGAGTGCTCGGAATCTGCTGCCCATGAAGGGCAAGGAAGGTAGAACAACAGATGCTTATTGTGTAGCCAAGTATGGCAACAAATGGGTTCGAACAAGGACACTTCTTGATACACTGACACCTCGGTGGAACGAGCAGTATACTTGGGAAGTATACGATCCATGCACCGTGATCACCATTGGCGTTTTTGACAATTGCCACATCAATGGGAGCAAAGAGGATTCCAAGGATCAGAGGATTGGTAAGGTGAGAATAAGACTTTCAACCTTGGAAACTGATAGAATATATACACATTTCTATCCATTACTGGTTCTTCAGCCTTCTGGTTTGAAGAAGCATGGAGAACTCCATTTGGCTATTCGTTTTACCTGCACAGCTTGGGTTAACATGGTGACACAGTATGGAAGGCCCTTGCTTCCCAAAATGCACTATGTTCAGCCAATAACTGTTAGGCACATTGATTGGCTGCGCCACCAGGCAATGCAGATAGTTGCTGCAAGGCTAGCCAGAGCAGAGCCACCACTGAGAAAGGAGACCGTGGAATATATGTTGGATGTGGATTACCACATGTTCAGCCTAAGAAGAAGTAAAGCTAACTTCCATCGTATAATGTCACTCCTTTCTGGGATTTCAGCAGTTTGTAGGTGGTTCAATGGCATCTGCTACTGGAAAAACCCATTGACAACCATCCTGGTGCACATTTTATTCCTGATCCTAGTCTGCTACCCAGAACTGATCTTGCCCACAATTTTCCTGTACCTGTTTGTCATTGGATTATGGAACTACCGTTTTAGGCCTAGATTCCCACCTTACATGGATGCCAGGCTTTCTCAAGCAGAAAACACTCACCCGGATGAATTAGATGAGGAGTTCGATACTTTCCCAACTTCTCGGCCACCAGGCACTGTGAGGATGAGATATGATCGCCTCAGAAGCGTTGCAGGCAGAGTGCAGAGTGTGCTTGGAGATTTAGCAACTCAAGGGGAAAGGGCTCTTTCCATATTAAGCTGGAGGGATCCAAGGGCTACAGCTATATTTATCATACTTGCCTTGTTCTTGGCAGTCTTCCTTTATGTTACTCCCTTCCAAGTTGTTGCTGTCCTCATTGGTCTGTACCTGCTTCGACATCCTCGTTTCAGGAGCAAGCTGCCATCAGTTCCTGTTAATTTCTTCAAGAGATTGCCTGCAAAAGCAGATGCATTACTATAAGATGGCCATTATCATTCATATAATTCCTCGTCAAGAGCAAGAACAGATAGATTACCTTCAGCCAATAAGTCCAACAAATCCCAGCCGCAGAAGAAACAGAAGGGAAAAAGCAGACTTCTTTTTCACTTTTTCCTTGCCCTCAGACAGAGTCTCAGCCTTGCCATATCCTCCATTCATTATTCAATGTAATAGTCCAAAAATTTTTCACCAACTTTTTGCATAACTTCAATATTTTATTGAATGTAATCAAGGAAAACAGAAGTGTAACTATAATTTCTTACCATGTAAATAAAGGATTCAAATTCCAGGATAGTAGAGAACTTTCACAAGCAATATTTCCAGAGAAAATGATGACAGTTAAGAGTTCAAGACAACAAGAATTGCTACATAACAATGGAAATCAAGATCTTAAGGGGGAAAAAAAAAAAATCCGACTGCCACCTTCTCTTGGACAACAAGAGCTAAAAGAAAAATTCCTGCCCCGACATTCTCATGCATAGCTAAGGTATTTCTCACAATATTCTGCACTACAACAAACAGACAAGACATTCTCAATTGATCCACACACATCAAAATTTTTTTGATCCCAAGTATAAAAATAGTGCGAAAATTGTTAACAGGCTCACAACAATGCCACCTACAAGAGCTTTATCAACTGCGTCCCACTTGGAAATAGATATTGTTTCGCTACTTTGCTTTCCCTTATCTTCCAGCATAACACCATCCACCTTCTGAGAGTAATTTTTACGCTTCCTGAGCAACCAGTGGATAGGATTTTGGCTATTTTGGTCAGTTAACTTTGTTTTGTTCATTGGAATGGACACTGTTGTCTCCGTTGGTTGAACTTCCCCACAGCAATCATTTGTTCCACAAGAGCATGATTCTGATTCTTTCGAACATGCACTAGAATCTAGATTGGAGCATGATGAATAAATTTCAGGGTTCCGTTCAGTAGCATCTTGTTCACTCTTCTGATTAAGAATCTTGATCACTTCTCCGAACACTGACCATCTCCCAACAGATGTTATCTTCACCATAGCTGAGCTCCCCAGCATGCTCTCAGGCCCAGACACGAGCACCTGAATGTATCCCTTAGTGTGTCCTACCTATAGCAATGAAGGTGTTTAAGACGAGTAGCAAAAGCAAATGGAAACAAAGCAATTTGAAGACTTAAACCACAATGGTCAGAATACTGATTTTATTTTATTTGACAGACAAATCTCAATTGGCAACAATTATATAAGAATTCTATTTCTATTTTAACTCCAAATCGTAAGCAAAGAAGAAATAGTAAATCCAACTTATATTTAACATACACAACGCAACCTAGCATAAAGTAACCTTAACCTAACTGATCCCAAGTAATCAACCTAGCGTGAAATTGGAATTTTTGACCAAATAAAAAATAACTTTATATTACCAAAATTCAAATTTAAATTATGTCATTTCTTTCCTATTTACTATTCATTTTTACAAATGAGATACAATTTGTTTTCTAACAAGATGTTTGTCCACATGAACTCTAAATATTCAAATCTTCAATATGGTTCCCAGCAACTTTTTAACTCAAGTTACATCTTTATACAAGCAATCAACAATATCTTAAACAACCTAATTAAAATAAGGGTGTGTTTGGACTAACTTTTATTTTGAGTTTTCTACTTGTTTTGAAAATAAGTTGATGGTTTTGGTTTGGACAACACATATATTAATTTACTTTTTGTCAAATCATAGGGTGTAGGGCCCATTAAAATTTTCAAATCATTCTAAAACCAACACTCATCACATCATTCTAAAATCCAAAACTCCAATAATTATATCATCATTACACTTATAAAATTTATCTCGTTTTTCAAAATAAAAAATAAAATTCATTCAACTTCAAAAACCCACTTTTCTCAAAATAAAGGCTAGTCCAAACACAGTCTAAATTTTTCAAACTAATCAGGAAGCACAGGCAGCAGATAACGGGCAGCAGATAATAGGAAGCACAATGCTAAAGTTGTGAACCAGAGACATGAGAAAAACAATAAATGGTAATAGTGACTCATAAAGGAGTTCATTTCAATCATCTAATATGTCTAGCATTCATATGGAACAAAAGTTATTGTCTCCATCACCTCCCCCGCGCCCCCACAAAAAAAAAAAAAAAAAAAAAAATCAGAAAGGAAAACTAAATAATTCAACATAATTATACTGAACAACCAATGAAATGGCTTTTGGAATCCGAAGGATGCACAGTGAATTTAAGTTCCAAGCAAAGGCACTAGGCCAGGTCAACTAAGATATACATCATTGAGACTAAATTACAATATAATAACTAAAAAAATTTCATAATTTTTCTTTTCTATTTCATTTTTTTCGATGAACAAGTCACATTTTTAATTCAGAAACATTCACAAAAACATACCAGGTGAATGCCATCTGTGGCAATTTCAGTAATCCATACCCTCTCCACCCTGCCTTCCATTCCGCTGTATGGTGTAAAAGATTCAAACACAGTAGTCAATTCACGACTTCGTTTCTTAACTGCTGTGCTGGAAACCTTTTTCATCCTAGCAGCAGGGGTTCCTGATTGAAATGAAAGACCATAGTAATCCCACAAGAGTTTCCATGCAATGGCTGAATGATTATATAGTATAATGAGGCAGCTCATAGTGAACACACCATGTTAATAGCACATTTTGTTTCTATACAATTATGTGCAATCATCAATAAGAATTTAATATTTCATCCCTACAGTTATTCAGATGTTGAATTGAATAAGACTGACTGCATAACAGGCTATACACCTAATGGATATTTCCAAGAAGAAAAACTAGTTAAAATCTCTCCCTTACAGCACATACTATCATAAGGATTCAGGAAACAAGAACAACTGATAGTAGATTGATCTGCCAAAGGAAAACTAAACAAATATAACACATTGAGGATATTCCACTTTAGATCCCAAAAAAAAGGGGAAAAAAAGATAAGTGCTCTGAGAGAAAGGATTAAAAATAATCAAAACGTCAAGAATCAGTAGAACATAGGACATGTCATGTCCACAAACCCCGTTAAAGCTGTATCCTATTAGAACTTATAGCTTAATAAAACAACTGATCTAACATATCTAAAGAATCACAACCTCTACAGGAAACTAGAATATGATAACCCCTAATTCACTAAATGGGTCTCAACGAACTATAGAGTGGATGGAGTTTCAAAATCATATTTATTCACATGCAGATGAATAACTGACCAAAAAAAAAAAATTCTTCCCATCCCATCCAACAATAGAAAAGAGAAAAAAAAAAAAAAAAATTAATGGTCAATAGGTAAAGTATTCTATTTAACCTTTCCCAAGCAAGAAAGGGGGAGATAATAAAAGGAACAAAGCATGCAAGTAAAATAAACGCACCAGGGCGAGGATAAAACTGTGATATATGAACTTGAGGAAAATTGTACTCCCTGATTAGGTCAACAGTTAGAGCAAAGTCTCCATCAGTTTCACCTGCAAAGAAATGTTACATTGAAATCAGAAGATAAAAATTTGATAGTAATATTAACATGTGAAAAAGGATTATGACTTTCAACTGAATAAAATAACCACAAAAAAATGTTTTTATCTTCACGAAGATAAATGTTCTCTTCTAATCCAGGTTCTTTAGTTAGCTGCTCACAACTAGCATACAAATGTCTTTTTGGAAATAATAGATTTCATACTCATAGCTGTCATGTTCCTTTCCATGAATCTTTCCAGACACCCAAAAAAGAGTGACCATTGAACTCAAATAAACTTGTGGGGTATAAAGTAGACAGTATTGGTCATAGTAAGATGCATAAACTAGACACGCATTGATCATAGCAATAAGCAGTCAGAAAATGCAAGTCAATGAAAGAACAGACGCTTTCGATACATAAAAGTACTGCATGATATGTAAAATTGAAACAAACCAGGAAATCCACAAATTATATCAGTTGCAATCTGCATTCCGGGGACCAATTCCATCAAAGTATTGACCACTGTCTTGAACTCTCCAACAGTATATTCTCGGTTCATAGCCTGAAACCAGTTTTAAGATAAAAAGAGAAACAAGAAAAAATAGAAGACCAAAAAGTACTCTATCCCATAATAAACATTAAACTGCTTCTTTCAGAAGGAAAAAAAATTGTTACTACCGATGGAAATTCACAATGAAATAAAAGACAGCATTGATAATGAGACATGAGTTCGGCACTCACTGTCAAGATGGAGTCACTTCCAGATTGAACTGGTACATGAAGAAAAGTGTATACACATGGGTGACATAAAACATTTGCTATTTCTTTCAAGTGCTCAAGAATATATGGAGGGTTTGTCATCCCAATCCGAAGCATTGTACTTCCATCCAGAGGAAGCTCTGCAGTGATAGCATTTAACAGAATCGGAAGGTTCACTCCAATGTCACGGCCTACACAAATTCCAAAAAGCCTTATGACCATATAACAAGAAAATTTTCTACATCAGTGCAATACAGTAAATATTTCATTGTTCGGGTTATCTAATTTACCTATGAAGGCACAAAGTAGAATGCCTATTCTGGTTTCTATTTTAGAGGCTGATCACCAATATGATTCACTCAGAAATTAGTCCTTTTCTTTTTGTATATGACCTAAATCAAACAATTAAGATGCAAAATATTGATAAAAATTCTGACGAAAATGAGGAAAGCAAAAAAAGCTAAAATTATGTTTAACAAAGACACTATCTTGACAAACAAAGTGCTCAAACATATATTATAGTTCATCAATATGTTAAAATTGAAAAATATCACAATGTGCAATAAAGTTTCGGTAATACTAAAACAATATGTTTTTAGACAGCCTTTCTTCTGGGAAAAATATTGCACCATTTTAAAAATTGAGTTTTGGCCAGGTACTGGGACAAGAACATCAACATTTTTAGCAAGTGAAAAAAGTGTCAATGACTTCTTCAAAAATGGACAAAGTGAAAACTGACAGAAAAGAAACTGCATCCCCCTTCCTTATTAAATTAGTTTAATATTGTCAACTATGATAGCAGAACTTTCTCTCTTTCAATATCAGACCAGGTTCAGTATTGTTGATTGTGATATAAAATGTGCTGTTTTTTGACATAAATCTATGTCCAATATTATTGAGACTATGAAACAAAATTTCTGCTTTTGACATCAACAAAAGACTAGTTTCGTTGAGTATCAAAACATAAAAGAAATTGGTGACCATATGAAAATTCAAATTTTACCCTTTCTAAATTAAAAAGGTATCATAAAATTTTCCATTTTGAGTTACCTGTTTTGCAAAAAAAAAAAATTTAAATAAATAAATAAAATACAGCCTTAATCAACTACTTGAATGCAAAAATGATATAATCAGAGAGGCCACTAGGTTAAGAAAATTGTACGGGTAATTCAATGCACTTAGGCCTTTCCAAAGTGATTCATAGTGAACCTTAGACACTAACATTTCTATTTTAGTATAATTAAAATTGTACTCCCTGCGTTCAAAAAAGATTTTCAAAATTTTCTATATTTGTTAGTCCAATTTACTTATCAGTCTCTTAAATCAATATAGTGGGTAATACTTTTATTCCTCTTCTACCTTCACATTTAGAGATGAAAGAGGAGAGCGCAAAGAAAACCATTAATAATAGATTGTTAACTCTTATGTAGGGTTATTGTAGTCATTTAAACTTGTAATTTATCGATTTTGAAATTTCTTAATTTGTGTACTAAATGACGACATTTTTGGACCAGAGGAAGTATTTTAGAATTGGCATTTCATAAGGTATTAGGCTAAGATTTCATAATTACCATAGGCTCCAGTGTCTTCACTACTCAACCATATCTCTTTCACACCATCAGCTATAACAGCTTTGACACGCCCCACCTAAAACAATGACAAATTATTAGAAGAATAAACAATACAGTGTCAATAATTAAATGACATGTACCATAGATTCATACAAGGCTGTCAACTGTGTAACTTCCCAAGTGACCACGAGCATGCTTTGTCTTGCAATAGGTACAAGCACCTAAACAGCCAACATTAATAGGAAGGATCTCAACAAACTTGTTCTTCCTCACCTGATTAAGAAGAGCATAAATCAATCACAAGAAAAAAATTGATTGGAATTAGTTTTCTATATGTATATGGCTCCAACCTCCAAAAAAAATAAGAGTTCAAATTCAAAGTTACACCTTTGGGAGATCAAGAGCCGGCAATGTCCTTCGTGTCAAAAGCCTAACTTCATGACCTTTTAGAGTCTCTTCTACAACTTCAACAACACGATCAATTTGCTGGACTCCAACAATGCTAACCCCTTCAAGCTCTTTTAGATCACGACTTCCTTGAGGCACACATCCTGCTACAACTAGTGGCTTTTTTGCACTTTTACATTTTGAAATAAGGGTATCCATAGCAGACTGACTGGGGGACTTAACCGTACAGCTGCATTATTAATGAATACAGTAAATATAAATCAGAAGAGGAAAAAAGTTGCTTTAGAAAATCACAAAACAAAAACAACATAATATTCAAGTTCATGATCCACCATTTTGAAAAGGAATAAAATTCAAATAGCTTAGGTCCATTCGGACAACCGTTTTTCTCCACAAAAAAAAATTGCATTTAATTTTGCTAGGAAATTAAAATAGGTATATTTTTAAAATTTAAATTTTGAATGTGAAATTTTTACAGTTTAATATTAAAAATATCATTAACAAACTTGGAAAAATTATTTTTGAATAGTTAAAAGATTAGTCAAAGTTTTAAAAAATAACTTTTAAAATATAATGGCTGTCCAAATGGACCACTTCATGTTTCAAGTTCAAAATTTAGTCTGCACGGCATATTTTCCTAGAGCTGAAGAAACTCAAAACAATAAAATAGAACAATTACGTGTTTATAAGCCAAAGATCAGCTTCATCTGGATTGTCAGATAAACTGTAACCAAATGCTGAAAGTTGACCGGCCATATATTCACTGTCACTCTATAGATCAGAACAAAACAGTCCAGAAAAAAAATCAGAACCAGGGGTAAGACGTAACACATACGGGCAGCAAAGTCTCAAAATTATTTTATTCAATATGACTTTACAGCAATCATGCAGTAAGAATAGTTTATGTAAAGAGACCTTCCTGGTATTCTATATGGGGTTCAATAGCCTTTTTCCAGTTATCAGCTGGCTTCATTGTTTGTGCAGTTACTAAAAAAACACAATCTTTCATGACTTTCTATTGCATTTTACATAAAACGTCATATGCACATGCATGAGCACACAAACAAATAAAGAAACATTTTTTACCCCTCTCTTTTCCTTCGTTTTTTGTCACTAAATGAGAGGTTAACCATTACTAATAGATTATAGCACAAAGACGACTGAGGTTTGTTCTCATTACAAAAGACTGAGAAGGAAAGTACAGAGATGAAAGTTCTACCAGACAAAATTCTTAGAGCCCATAGTATGAGATGAAGTGTTTCCTAATCTTTTCTCTAGGACAATTCATTTTCCTTTTTTTTTTTTTTTTTTCCTTATCTCCTAATTAGTATTTTGCCCTTTAACACATGTATTTTACAAGGCTTTCATTATAGCACCTACCAACAGCCTTTGCAAAATCAGGATTCCACACAGTGGAAGAGTTTGTTTCCCTAACTCTATATGAAGAGTGCTTCAATTTATTAAAGAAACAAAGAAAGAATGAAGGCAGCTTGAGACACCAAACAGGAAGGAGGAGAAGAGAAGAGCAATCCCTAAAAATTATGTCAGCATGATCTCTACAACAGCATCAAATATCATGTAGTGGGTGACCAGGTCAGTCAGGACCTAATCCAATCTTCTAATATATATATGACCAGAAACAACACATTGCTTGAGGCTAAGAATTCAAAGATAACTAAAGGAAATCTAAGAATTAGCCCCATGGAAACAAAATCGCTGCAATATTTTACATCCTTCCAATAAAAATCACATTCTAAGAAGAATAAATAAGTTATCTACTCTGATGTCATTCCTCCAACCTATCAACAATAAAAGGTCTCAAAGTAGTGTTACCTTACAGCTCCTCGCTACTTTCTAGACATATTAACCTATCAAATACGATTCACACAGGAGGAAGTTCATACTAACAACACGTTCAGGAAACTGAAAAATCCTTTGTCACCCAAACTCAAGTAAACAGACCAAGTTCTTACTAGGTTTTGAGACCCCAAAATCTGGATATCATCAAACAAAGTTACAGGAATCATAAAGCTCATATTAAGCTTATAATTCATTTGCTAACAATATTCATATGAGTCAATCGGACCCATTGTCCACTGAAGCGGTTGTCCCCCAATAAAGGTTATATTCGGGGGGAAAATAAACTATTCTGGAAAGGAAAAGTCTTGCTCACATGTCCTCGCAAGGTGATTTAATATTTCAATGTTTCAAACCAAGGGCTGTGGTTCTGCTTCATTCTCCTAAACTATTCTCTAACCTTCATTCCCTGCATTCTTTGCTATATCACTTCAATTGGGAAACTTTATTAAGCAGAAAGAAGGGGGAAAAAAGCAAGAACCCGTTAATTAAATACACGAAAAGATGGAAAAACAAAATTTACCTGATTATGGGAACATCCAAAAGTCTTGATATAGATCGTCTGCAATAAATTTATACACTTAGCAAGCAAATGAGGAAGAAAATTAAAAGTATGAATGCATAAGACACAAATTCATATATGTGTATATATATAAAGGAGGACCTGAGTTCCTGGTACGTTAGAGGTAATTTTGGGAAAACTCTGAGTAACTTTTTTCCTGTGCTGTTTTGTATTAGTTCCAACTGCCGCCGCCACCGGCAATCTGAATCCAGGTGCCACCCCAACTCCGCTACCGACTAATAAGTCTTCTATATCTTCCATTATTCAATAAAATGAAGAGAAACACAAAAACACAGCTAAATAGAGCAACAGAAGAAAATAGCTTCTGTTACTGCAATGGCAGCCTTAGGGGTTTCATTCATACAGTAGAGTTTTGATTCAAACTTCGGTTCCAGCCATTTCTTTTTCCATTTTTCTTTTTTTTTTTTTTTTGCCTCAAAAATGATTTTTCACTTGTAAAGGGTAAATTAGTAAATTTAGAATTTGTCAAAAAGATGAAAAATTTTTGAAAAATTCCCTATTTTAATCCTATAAATATTTTTATAGGATTAAGAATTTGATCTTATAACTATTTTCATTTTCTAAACTTATCCTAAATCTTAAAAACTGAAGAATTTAATCCTATAACTATTTTTATTTTCTTAACTTGGTTCTTTCGTTCAAATTTTTGAGATTTTTTTGTTGTTTAAGTCAAGTGAGAAACAATAAAAAAAAACACAATACTCTATCTCTTGTCATAAAATGTCCTCATAAGACTAAGTATTTGTTTTTCACGTGACTTAAACCATCGAAAAATTCTACAAACTTGGTCGAAAGGACCAAGTTAAGAAACAAAAATAATTATAGGACCAAGTTCTTAATTTTTTAAGATGTAAGACCAAGTTCAAAAAATGAAAATAGTTTAATTTTTGAAGATTTAAGACCAAGTATAGAATGCGAAAATAGTTATGGGACCAAAATAGAAAACTTTTAAAAAAAATTTATTGGTCCTTTTAGTTACTAAACAATTTTTAAATGGTTAATTTAATTTTTTTTTTTTTTTTTTTTTGAATTTTGATTATTTTCATTGATAGATTAAAAATAATTGAATTAATTAGTCATTTAACATATTATAATAGGTAAAATACACGAATAATAATTTATTACTTTATTTAGTGAAGGGTAAATATGTCATTTTAACTACAAAATAAATTTAAAATGTAAAATTTTTTTTTCTTCTTAAATTTTTTTCAATTTAAAACATCATTTATTATTTATTTAAATATTAAATTCAATTTTTGTCCTCAATGATTAGAAGTGTGTATATCAAACAACTAATTTTTAACCATTTACTTACTTTAAAATTGGTTAAAGAACTAATTTGTTCAA
>JAXGGT010000004.1:1965710-2009161 GCA_035583425.1 Marsdenia floribunda
ACATTGGTCCCACCTTACTCCTCGTTATTTGCAATCAACTCAATTATTTTTGAAAAAAATGAGCTTTCTCAAAAAAAGTTCCAATCCAAAAACACCCTAAGTCTCTATAAAATACTTATGTTGATTACCCAAAAGAGAGTGGAAGGAGGCACAATGTTTTCTTTAAGCTTCAGGATATGATGCATTTATTTACTCTTTTGCTTTTCTTTAGCTGAGGTGATTAGGGGAAAGAATGAGTTGTGGTTCCTTTATCTTCTTAAAGAACTATAGATCTGCCGGCAATTTAAGATACAGATGCCTTGTTTGCAAGAAATGGGAAATACATTTGAAGTTTGGGTTCTTAAAAGTTGTCTTGGAAAAGAAGTTTCTCATGTCTGTGACAAACTTTTACCAGATACAGTGAAAGTTTGTTTTATCTAAAATGAAATGAAGTTTGTTTCCTCTGACTGGCATTCGTAACTCTTTTATTTTTTCAATTAGAAATATCGTAGTAGATCCCTTTCACCATTTGATCCTGCAGTGTAATATCTCATATTGAAAATCAATTTTCAAGCTCTCTTTAAGGATAAAGATAGAAAGTCTTTGCTTGAGGAGATGAAGAGGTTTTATGTTTCTTTATCTTCTGAACATCTATAATTTGTTTGACCTGACACTGATAGTTGTTTGATAATAACTGAAATGGATTACCTTGTCTACATTTCTGTTGGTTGTTTTTCTGTTTTCTGGCTGAGTGAAATTTCTGTTTCATTATTAGTAGTTGATCTCACGAATCTTACATGATTTTGTTATCACTCATTTTTAAAATTTATCTTTTTATTGCTGAAGGTAAATATCCATGTTCATTCAACTCTGAAAGGTATATTATTCAGTTGACAGAGTTGTCATAATTTTGTAGGTACAAGAAGCTTTTTTCGAGTGTAGATCTTACAAAGGACTTTTTCTATAGTTATACATATCCTATCATGCGAAGTTTGCAGAAAAATGTGTTGTCAATGGGTGAGGAAGGCATGCCATATGACAACATATTTGTATGGAATGATTTTCTTACACAAGAAATTCGATCAAGATGCAATAATTCTATGTGGACAATTGCTCTGGTTCATGGGTATTTTAAACAGGTCGCTATTTTGTCTTCTTTTACAAGTTAACATCTAGCGTATCTGTTTTATGCATGAATATCAATTTTTACCTTGTCCATGTGCACAACAAAACCTAGAAGCCAATATCAGATTTCAATACCATTTTAACTCTCTAACACACTTGAAGATTTCTTTCATCTGTAGCATCTTCTGCTTCATTCATCATGTCTTGTTATTGCTTTTATAGATCTTCAAGAGAGTATAGGAACTGGATTTGATTCTTTGGAGGAGACAAAGGTGTTATTTTGGCTGTCATTTCTTTTTGCTCTGTATTGTATTCATGGAAGAAAATGGTGGTAATTTCTTTAAATTTAACAAGTGTTTGAGGGATATGTGACTACTACTAGAAAGAATGACTAGTTTATCTAATAAGCAGGTGACAGTCATTTACATGTAAAAATTTGTGTACTGTGAAGTTGTCAACATAGCTTCTAGGCCTATTGAGTTGAATAATTCGTAAAGGAAAGAGAAAAATTAGAACTTCCATGTCCCACTCAAAGGCACCCTGAAAATGATTTGAGAAAAATAAAAAGCTGAAAATTTGGAATAGATCCATGTCAAAATTAATGGAGAAAGGAAAGAAAAGGCTGGCTGATTTGAACCTTAAAACTTCCTGTGAAGAAACCTGCACAGAGGAGTAAAAATTTCCGTATGTGACTAGAGGTAGCTGATGACCTATTGTTGAATGTTGCCTAACACCCCCCCCCCCCCCAAACATGTAGGCCGGACACAAATTCTCTATAAAAGGCCTGCATGTGCACAATAACCAACAAAATGGGTGGAGCCAAGGCTTGAACATGGGACTTTCCCCTCTCTTATCATGTTAAATTTTTACCTCACATAAAACTTAAGCAGAATGAGGGGGGTTGAATTTAAACTCTGGACATGACATGAGAAAAATCTGAGGTCTGTTGAATTTGATCTCTCTGGAGAAGTTTACTTGACAATCAAATGTATGCATGAACTATTTGTTGAGGGTGATGGATCTGATTTTAGGTTTCATAAATAGTTGGTCAAGCCCTGTGGTAATTCACATTTTAGGTAAAGGCAGGCTGGTGAAGTTTTTCTGTTGATTCTTAATAAGTCTGTATAACAACTTCTGATTCAAATTCAAGGTCTATGAATCTATGTTCTCTAAAATGTCTATAAATTGATTATTGCAGTAGAATAAAACTCCTTTTCAAGATAATTTTGAAAATTGGAGTCTCTCTTATTAAATTAAAAGTAAAATCATTGTGCAGCATGTCCTGACTCATTATTTGATTTTTAAGGGTCTATTTGGACACTTATTATTTTTGAAAAAAAGTCATTATCTAAAAAATTAATGAAATATTTTTACTTATGTAAAATATACATTTTTTTTTTAGACCATCTGGTATTTGGAGCCACTGCTCTGACTAATTTGGATTTAGTTCAAGTTGCAGCCCCAAAGTTTGACTCTTGCTTAGGGAAAGACTTTACCCTAGCTCTAACATGGTTATCACAATGAGAGTCGAACCAAAAATCTCACGTGGCATTCACAAACTGCTCAGTGTTTGTGCCAAGCTTAATGCCTATAAATTTTTAAGTGTATTAATTATGTGAAATATTAAAATTTTGATTTCAAAATTTAAAAATATGGTTATTTTGATTCTCTGCCAAAATTTTAATATAATTTTACCAGAGGAAAAAAAAAAAAAAAAAACAATTGTCCACTTGTTATTGATGCTTTGTTACTGATGAAATGCATTAGATGTGTAAACCTTGAGCCCTTCCAGCTTAGTCTACTGTCTGAGATGCTCCCTTATTTATTTTTACTCATCACCAGACAAATTATAATACCGTTTAAGAAAATTATAAAATTGATGTGTCTTTTGGTTGAACTCCACATTCTTCTATAAAGAATAATTAATGAATATTAGTTTTAAAGCATTAATTGAAGGGGTATTAAGGGGAAAACATCAATAAAGGCTACCTATTTGGCTTTCTTTACTGTTCAGAATATAACACTTTGATTGTAAAGTTTTAAACTTGGACTTAAAGTGTACTCTGCTCATCCTATATTCATTCAGTTTGTTGCTCACCATTTTCTGTATCTCATGACCTAAAGCCTGTATTGCAGTTAAGACTGTCAATTTTTGGAAGAGACTTCAGTGTTTCTCTGGTTTCTAGACGCTCCCGGCATTTTGCGGGAACTCGGTGAGGACTATCATGGTTTCATACATATATATATATGTGTGAGTGCATATATGCTCTTGCATGTATATTCTTGGTATTAGATGTGGATAATTATTTCTTCATCCCCGGAGATATATTTTCTGTCCTCCATTTTCAGTCTTTTGTTTCCTTTAAGTTCTTATGTACTTGTTTTAGTCAGATGAGTCAAAATTTGGAAATCTTGAGTGAATAGAGAGAGTAGACTTAAAATGAAAGAAGAAGTATATGGTTTATGAGCAATGTGGTTGAATTGTTCACTCCTCTTCCCCTTCTGATATATCCTTTTTTGTGTGTCTTTTGCAGTTGCAGATAATTGCAATATGAAAATTATATTTGAAAGAATTTTATAAATGTTTTATTTTCATTTGTGGCTTTTCACTAATTCTACTGCCCTGGTGTACACACACACCAAAGAGAAAAAAACCAACAAAGAAAATTGCTTTACAATCTAAAGATGCATTGTTCATGCCAATGCTTCACAATATCACTTTTAGCAGTTTCTATTCATGTAATGATTTTATAGATCTTGTCTTTGATACATTCCTTGAGATGGTGGTCTTAGACCTTTTTACGCTATTTTGCCTAACTTGATATAAACTACTTTTGTAAGTTACAGTTGGACCCGTTTGTGATTTATTTCTTTGATAATTCATTTACTCATAGAAACTACTACTAGGTAGCCTTTCCATTTTGCCGTTTTTCTTTTATTTATTTCCTCTATATTTCCTAAGCTCAGGGATGGGATGAGGGAGGAAGAACAACCACCCAGTTGAGTGTTCTCTCTTCACCTCCACCACCTTGGGAATACTGGCTTCCTGGACTTCTCCTAAAGCACAGAGAAGGGAACCTGTGAAAGAAATGTGAAGAAATGAAAAAAAAAAAAAATGTCTTTCCAATATTGCTTACTGCCTTTCAACTATCAATTTTCTCTTCCATGTTACCTTTTTTCGGACAGTCTAGTTAATGGAGATACACTTTCCTGGTCTTCTCAAAATCAGATACACCTTTATAATAATAATTCTTATTATGCATTATTGTTGTTGTTGAACTTTGTGCAAATAGGTTGAGTTTCTGTGTGATTGTCCTTTAATACCTTAGTTCCTGTTGGTTTCCTTTTTTGTTGGCAGTTCTATGCTATCATTTAGTATCTCCCAATTTGATTGTATTGTTGATCTTCAGCTATCTGAGCTTTCATTATCTTCCTAAATTAAACTGAATCTCGTGAAATAGATGTTGACAGGATTATAGAAACATATGCTTATTGTCAGAACTAATGGCCTTCCTGGCTCATTGCCTATTAGTTGCACATTCATTTGGTCAGTCTTATGGTTCATAAAATGCATATGAGTTTTGTTATCTCCCTTAGAATGGTATTTGTATAAACATAAGTTTTAATATGTCTATTACATTCTAATGTATGATGATGCATGTTCAAGCACCTGATTAAAAGACTTAATGACATATCTTGATTTTACGATCAACCCATGACAAGTAGCATCTTTTAGAACTCGATGTCCATATTGATTGTCAGGTTCTGATGCAAGTTATTCTCCCCCCCCCCCCCCAACCCCAACTTTCTTTTACTGGTGCTGTGTTCATAATGGCTCCTATCTTAAAACTTTTACGAGGTGGTGATCTTACATGGAATTAGCGCAGAGATCCATTACTCAAATCCCACTGCCATCCATTATAAAGTATAGAAAGAAATTATGAATTTTGCATATGTTGGTAAACGTGTATGTCCATTAAACAATTGAGGTTGACATGCTTAGTACATACATTTACTTTTCTTGATTAGCTTAAAAGCTTTTAGACAAGTTGTAGGCTATCATCTTTTATCAGGACTATAACATACGGGAAAATGATGGAGATAGGACCACAAATGCTCCTGTGAAAAATATGATTTGTTTGTGTCCTTCAATCAAATATACTAGTCAGATGTAGTAATAGTATAATTTTTTCCTGTACCAAATATGTGTAGAATACAGTTATGCAAACTTGTTTTTCCTCAGATTAAATCTTCGTAATTGAGGATTTCTGGTAGATTTTCTGGTATCTCCTTCCTACTAAAATGGCCCCTTTGATGTTTAAGACTTATCTGTGCACATTTCTTTTGATATAGTTTCAAACATGTCATCTCTCATAATGTCATTGGGTATGTGTATAAGAATTGTTGAGACTTTCATACGGCTTTTACTAAAGCAAAGATGTGTTCCAAAGTAAGGATCTTTGATGCTTGTGGTTCTTTGAAGTGTGTGGGGGTTATGATTAGTTATTAGAACTGAAAAAGCCTTGGATATTCTTCTGATATTGTAAGAATTATTTTATCCTCAGAATTTCATTTGACTTTCCTGATGCAGTTATTTGAAAAGGGGAGTCAATGATCATGGAAGGGTGGCAAATGACGTTGAAACTGAACAAATTGTGCTTGATGAGGAAGCTGGTTCGTCCAAAGGAAAAATGAGTTCTGTTGTACAAATGAGGGGTTCAATTCCTCTTTTCTGGTCTCAAGAAGCGTCAAGATTCAGCCCAAAACCAGATATTATTTGTAAGAATATCGTTTTATGAGTTATGTTAGTCTGCCTCACTTCGGGCATTTTTGTAGCAAATATATCTCCTCTGGATATACATGTGATGCTTCTTCTCCTTTTGACATAAGTGCAAAGGTATGATCCTACCTATGAGGCAACCAAACTGCATTTTGAAGACCTGGAAAGGAGATATGGAAATCCAATTATAGTGCTCAATCTGATCAAGGTTTGTATTGGAACTTATGTTTATAATGCAGTCTGTGTTTCTGTTCTCTGCTTATTTATGTCTGGATGTGTTCTTTGTCACAAGAGATCTATTGATTTCCTGTATTACTTGCTCTTCAGTTATGTTTAATCCTACTATTTATCTAAATAATTAATTGCATCCAGTGCAATAATCTGATCTACACGTTCTCTATACAATTGACCATTCAGCCTTTCAGGGAGGGATGGAAGTAGTGTTATCTTGCTCTTCGGTGTCGTAACTTTGTCAATTTATTTACTTTTATTGTTGTTAAAGTTGTTTACATTATGCATTTATTAAAATAGAGTCAGTGGAGTTTCAGCTCCACCTGCCTTTGGATCCTTAACTTCTTCAGGTGCCACTCTTAGGTTAATTCCTTGTTTGGTGAAAATTGTAGACTGTTGAGAAACGACCACGAGAGATGATGCTGAGACGTGAGTTTACTAATGCAGTTGGATATTTAAACCAGATTCTCCCTAAAGAGAATCATCTTCGGTTTATCCATTGGGATTTCCACAAGTTTGCCAAGAGGTAATTGTGTATTGTCACTAATGCATCTTACCTTTTAATTTTATTGCTGATTCTGGTTTTTCTCCATTGAAGCAAATCGGCCAATGTCTTGGCTGTTCTGGGTGCTGTAGCCAGCGAAGCCCTTGATTTGACAGGATTCTATTATAGTGGAAAGCCTTTGGTTGTTAAGCGACAAGCAATTCAACTCAGCTGTACTAGCACAGGAAGGTATGTCTTGCCTTTGTGATGTAGTTTGTGAACCATTTAATTTTTGTATGTATTCTTTTTACAGTATCCGTGCAGTCTAGGATTTTTCACTTAGCTTTCTATGCTCCTTAGGTTGAGCCCTTATAATTCAAGGTACTCTTGATAGAAACTAAGGATGTATTTGGACAATCATTATATTGAGGTAAAATATGCATTTTATTTATTTTAAAAAATAATTTTTCAAGTGTTAATTAAAATTTTAATATTTAACTGTAGAAGTTTCAAATTCAAATTTTCAAATTTAATAAATACTTCTAATTTAGTTTCTAGCCAAAATTGAGGTACAATTTTATTTGAAATGGATCTTAATTCTGGTAGGAATGGCTTTTAAATTGGAGGGTAACAACTTTTCAATGAACTACTCTGTTATTGATTGTTCCAGGTTGAAAACTTATCCTGTTCTTTCCTCCAGGGATGCTTCTTTTAGAGAATTGAGGGCTAGCTCTGGGGATCTTTCAAAGATTGGTAGTGCTAATGAGACATTGAATTCCTATTTCAAACAAGATCGAGAATCTGATAATTATGAACAGATTAAGAAAGAAAATGGTGGTAGCACAGCATCTCGATTTCAAAGTGGAGTCCTGCGCACCAATTGCATCGATTGTCTTGACCGTACAAATGTTGCTCAATATGCATATGGCTTAGCAGCTCTAGGTCAACAACTTCAAGCTATGGGTTTGACTGATATGCCAAAAGTGGATCCTTATAGTACTATCGCGGCTACTCTCATGGATATGTACCTGGCCATGGGTGATGCCCTCGCCCAACAGTATGGTGGCTCTGCAGCTCACAATACGGTAATGTTTTGGTTAATTTTTTCTTTTTGCTGGGCCATATATCTTTTGTCATATAATGTTCAATAATTTTATATATCAGGTGTTCCCAGAGAGGCAGGGCAAGTCAAAAGCTTCGACTAATTCAAGCGAGTTTATAAAATATATAAAGAGATATTACAGCAATGCATATACGGATGGTGACAAGCAAGATGCAATAAATTTGTAAGTTATATCCCTTGTGTTTTGTTTACATTATCTTTCGAGAGTTGCTATGAATTTTCTCCACCTGCCAGTTGATGCTGTAATTCTATGTCATTCTATTTTATAGAATAATTTTCTGGACTTTTCATGTGTGATTCTTTTTTTTTTTTGGTGCAAGATCATGAATCTCTTTCTTTTCTTTTTTTTTTGGTTTTTGTAGGTTTCTGGGTTACTTCCAGCCTCAGGAAGGGAAACCTCAACTATGGGAGTTAGATTCTGATTATTATCTTCATGTATCTGGTGTTGGAGACAATGGCATGCCTGAGATTAGGTAAAGCATGTCATTTGTTGTTCCCCAATCTTATTATGTTTAGCAGTGCAATTACGTATCCGTTGGATCAGACATTGATAGTAATTTAGATGCTTTTTTCCCCCTCTAGTATTTTGGATGCTTATTAATTACTATTAATTGAAGAAAATAGTATGAAACAACAATGCTTGTGGCAAAGAGTGTTGGCTGGTTGTAGGTGTCTAGAGAAATGAAAACTCTACATATTGACAGTTGATCTAATTAATTTTCATTACCTAGTAAGTGAAGATGACATCTTCCCCTTATAGGGAGGTTTGATGAAACTTGATTCATTATGTAACAACAAGAAAACCTGCTCTGGCTATCAGAGCAAAGCAATATGATTTGATTTGAATACAAAAGAATGGTGACTTTTTCAAAACATTGCATTCTCTCATATTTTTGCCAGCTTCTAAATGTTTATTTTTCTATACTCTTTCATCTCCATAACATGTAGCTAAATTTTCCAAAATCTTCAATTACAAATGAGATTCTTCCCTGCTTGATAAATTAATCATGGCTCTGTATAGCTTGATTCATTAAATACTCTCATGCTTGCCTAATAAAAGACTATGATGGGATTTTTTTTCAAATTATGACTTATAATAAAGATTCAAGAATGAATTATTATTGATAACTGTACTGGAAAATGAGCTCAGTTATTCCTCCCCCCTCCCCAAAATTTGTTTCCCCTTTATTCAACTTAAGTACTGAATATCCTAAGTTTGTATTGTATTCCTTTACTGAAATGGAAATTATATGACTAGTTTATTGGATAAAATAGAAAAGTAACCAGGTTCACCTCTTTCTGCTATGGTGCCCTCTTCCATAGTTCATGAATGGTCAAATAGTAACAAGCTATGATTAATATCCTTACTTTGGAGTTGCAGTTCCCTGGTTGATGGCAAGCCCGGAGCTCCTTGCAGTAATCTTTCCCCTGTTCCAGCATGTAGAGAAGACTTTTTGCGCATAAAACTGACATCACTTGATAAGTTGCTGGACCAGACATGCAGTACAATCAGGAATGTCCGGCTTTTCAGTGAAGCTGATCATAAATCTGGAACCTCTGGAGTTGCTCCTGATGCAGCGTAATAATCTGTTCACTTGTTACAACTCTTATTTTTGGTTCAATAATATAAGAATGTTTTTCCCATAAACTTGGACAAAGAAAGCTATCTAAATTGCTCTTCAACTCTTGATGCAGAAAGATCATGAAGTATTTCCTATCCAACCAATAAAACTTTATGATATATTTACTAAATGGTGTAGTGTGGTTCACACCCATAGGTGCATGCAGCATACAAAGTTAATAGTATTACTGCTCACATATGTTTTCTAACAATGTTCAAATCATTACCCAGAGTTGACTTTTTCTCTCCTCTGTTTTTTTTTTTTTTTTTTTTTTTTCTTTTTTGCATTATGCTCATGTTTCTTGAAGATGTCTGCAACTGAAATTAGCTTAAATATTCTTGGAAACTTGTTGGGATGCATACAAGTATCCTGAACAATGTTTATAGTTTGTGTTCTTTGAACAGAATCCATAAAAGATAGTGTGTAAAGCATTGTTCAACTCTATAAGGGTCAATCTTCTTAGTATACTGTTTTATGCTGATACTTCAAGCCTTATGTTTTCACTCACTCTGGTATAAGGTTTTAGAAAATGTCAGCTTTGTTTTAAATTTCTTATGTAAATTTTCTTTTTCTTTTTTTATTTGTTTAATTTAGGCAAAGATACTCCCTCTGGTTTTTTCACTTGCCACTTTTTAGAGAATCCTGTTTCTTTCTTTTACTCACCACCACATAAATCAAGGTAATATATGTTAAGTTTTCCCCTCCTTACGCTTCTACTTAATTAGAGGGAATACAATTTTTGATAATTGTCAATAACCAGACAAACATAATGCCTGAGTTTTCTTCCCTTGCATTTTGGAGAGGTTGGTTGCACAATCTGTCCCTTTATAGCTGAGTGGCACTATTTTCCAATTTTGATCTCAAGGCTGCAGTTCAAGCTTGAGCAACTTCTAGCATTCAGTCCTGTTAGTATTTTGGGCACACTGGTATTATATTCATTCTGTTAGGATCAAAGAAGTCCATTCAGCTTTTTCCCATTTTCTTGTAGCACATTGTTAGTGTACTTACTGTAACTTAACATAACAAGGTTGTAAATAAGAAAAAAATCCCATACTTCAAGAACTTAATGTTTTGATTACCACCATTGAGGATTTTAGTTTAGTATCTGTATAAGGATATTTGTATTATTTTATGTAAAACGATTTTAGTGGTTTTTCTGGCATTGACTTATTATTATTCAGAACTTCAAACAGATAGAGAGCAAGCAAAGAGTTTTTTAATAAATTCTTTGGCTATTCACTTCCCCTCTTGTCATTTCAAAATGGGGTAGGGAATTCTACTATCGGTAGTTGTCTCCTGACTTGATTTAAAACTGTGAATCAGTTAAGGCATTTAACTGGCACTTGAGCAAGGGAATGTGGTTTTAGTTTCTTGACAATATTTGCAAGGTTTTGAAAAGTTCGTGAGCAAGATTATTTCCCTTTTTTTTCGATGAATAATTTAGTGCTAAACATACTTTGCTGCAGTGAAATACAGCTAAAGAGCCCAAATTGGCTCTTCGGTCAAAGGAAATATGAGGGCAGCAGTTCTGCCCCAAAAACAGCGTCAAATGATTTTGCTAATGTGGAATCTCAGAACAAGAAGGAAGTTGACACCATCTGTGACCTAAGCTGGCTTTTTCCTATGGATGAAACTAGTGAAGATGATTTATACCAAAGGTATCTTCTTTGTGAGCTAACACTATTTCCTCAAAATTATTTGTTTATTACCAGTAGCATCAGAAGTGATACCTTCACAACAAAATAGTTATTGGTGTTAAGTTTCACACAAAAAAAAAAAAAAAAAAGGTGGAAAACCGATCTTCCTGCGCATGTCATCTATTTTGATTCAAATGAATTAATAGAATCTGTTGCCATTTGAAAACCCTTTAGATTATAACCCTATACCATGTGTAAGAAGTTCGTACAAGAAGCTTTGAGATCTAATTGTTTTTTGATAAATTGGGAAATTTAATTTATCTTACTTGAGGATATGCTATTACCTGGTACCTTATATTTATTCACTTCCTCCGTACCTTATGTTCATTGTAAGGAAAAATAATAAATCTTTTTAGTGACAAAAATAGGAGAGCCAATTTTACCTCCCTAGTCATTACTCTTTACAACAGTTATTGCACCTCAATTAATCCTAATAATAGTAATATACCATCCAAATTGTTGTGATCCATATATTGTACTTTTAAGAAATCAGTAATGATGTATGTTTTTACTTACACAGTGATCTCCAAAGAGAATGTATAGGGTTATTAGTCAATTGAAAGAGACTTGGAAATATTGATTTGTGAAATAAAATGAAAGGATTGGAGAAAGCCCCAAGTTGCATGACATATGCCCTCATATTTATCTATCTTAGATGGCTGTATGCTAGCAATGTTCTATGTGAATGTTGTGTGTCAAAACATTTATAATTCATCACTTCTGTAGATACCATGCAATGACTTCAGTAAATGAGGCAAATGGTTGGTATGGTGGTACTTTGCTTGGAGATCAAGATGAAGACAGTGAGATATACCAGCATTATGCTGAACTTATTCAGGTACAGAGAAACATTTTTTTCTCTCATCGTTGATATTTGTTCAGTTCAAGCTCTCGACTCTTCAACTATTTTATTACTGAAGTTTAGAAGATTTTGAATTCACATTTTAACAGCATTTCAAATAGAAAGATTATTTGAATGATCATATATGAACAGTTAAATTATGAGGATGTGAAAAGATCATATTCAGGAGATCAGAAATCTCAGGTTGTAATGATTCAAATGAGGTGACGAGGAAACACCATTACTTAGTCAAGCAAAAACAATATTACGATTAAAATTGAATATGGTTACTCTTGCAGACAGTTTCGAGAAAGACATAATAATGAATGATGAATGATATGATGAATTAAACCGCTACTTTCTATTTTTTTTGCTCCACTTGATGGGGGGTATTCGCAGTTTTCCTACGAAAATTGCGACTGCCCAAGTTTTCTGAGAATTACACTCTTTCTTTACAGCTTTCCTTGTAATAACAATGTTATTTAAGAATCACGTTTTGAGGCAATATCACATTATTAATTAAGCGGAAACATTTATGTAATAAGGTTTCTTAGGACATCAAACAATTTGGCCTTTACTTATGTATCTCTGCCTGGTAACTTTGTGCTTGGGAGTGTTTATTGAGTTGGTTTCATGACCATATATTACTAAATGTTCCACTAATCCAATTCTTATGCATTTGTGTGATTGTTGAATATCATGTTATAAAAAGGTGTTCCTCTCCAATGAAAAATTAATTTAGTTACCTTTTGGCTCATGATTTTTGCATCTCCATCTCTGATCTCCCAAGGGCTCTTATCCTCACTTGTTGACAATATTGGGACACTGTAGGGGCCTGCAATGGAACCATTTGAACATGACATAGAGAAGGAGAAGTATTACGCTGAGATACTTAGCATGGGCACAATTGAAACCAGGGATGATGCAGCTGTTGCAGCTGAGATGGAAGCTGCTCTGGAGGAGTACCAGCGAGTTGGCTCTGATCTTGGGATTATTCCCCAGTCGTGCAATGCTTTGGCCGTGGATCCAAGTCTGGTAACTCGCTGGATTGTTGGGGAAGAGAGGATACGTAAGTCTTAAAACCTGTTGCTACTGAGCTATGTCTATCTATGGTCTCACTGTTTGTTGCATCCGATACATCTCTCTCTTATCTCTCTAACACTTCTTCCCCTAGTGAAGGGCGCTCTCATTTATGATCGTAATATTTGGTTTCATCGAGGGGAATTCTGTGTATGTCTCTGCTTGTATATGTATATATATACATATGTGTTTGTGTTTCTATGCTCAATAAAGATGGTGCAAGGCAGACTGGTGCTTTTTGATGAGTCTCTATCAATCTCTCATGCAAGAAGTGTATCAGTACTTGCTTCTTGGGATAGCATTATATTGGATTTGTGTTAATGGTTTTTGTTCATGGAGTTGGTGGTAAGCATTTTAACTGACTTGTACGTAGATTGAGATGGTAAAATCTGTGCTATCAAATGCACTAACTTTTTGAAGGAGTGAGCTTTTGTGCTCGAGATTTCTCAAGACATTTTTTTAAAATACTAATAAAATAAAATATTATGTGCCAGTTAATTAATTTTATTAAATCTAACATTGTTATTCTCCCTTTTATTAATTTTGTTTATTATTTAAAAAATTACTATCAATAAAATATTTTTACTTTCTTTTTCTTTCTTTTTTTTATTTTCTAATAAAAATATTATATATATATATATTGATACATATTATATATTTTTATTTTTACAATAAAGATTTTATAACTATTTAAGATTATATTAATTAGTTTTAATGATTTTTTTTTTTTCAAATAATTTAGATGTTTTGGTTATGTGTTTATTATGTGAGTAATTTTTTTAAAGTATTTTTAATACAATAATTTTATAATTATATGAGTACGTAATGAATATATAACTAAGATAATTAAATTATTTGAAGGAAAAAAAATAGTTAGAAGAATAAAGTTAAATAATAAAATTCAGTATTATTAAAAATAATAAAAATATTGAAAATAATTTTAAAAAGTAAAATAATTATAAGAAGACTGTGACCCTTTTTATTTGTTATAATGGAATTCCAATCGCTTATTTTGATTAAATTAGTTCAAACTCTGCGAGAAAATTAGAAACAGATAAAACTTTTTAAGAATATTTGTTAAAAAGATGAAAGAAGAAAGCAAAATTATAATTTAAAAAATATGTATATGTATATAAATAAATAATATTATTCAATATTTTCTCAGAAATTACAAATAATCTTACAGAGGCAGCCGCCATCTACTTCACCTTCAAGATCAGAACAAATGCATTGAGGATCTCCATTAGGGTAACGTTTCTGAGCTTCTTCAGTACATGTCCCGTTTCCGGTAGGTCCACAAAACCCTTTTGTTGAAAACTCCACGTCGCAATGCTTTTGATTACCTAAAAAAACACACACATACACATACATACATACATATATATATATAGAGAGAGAGAGAGAGAGAGAAAACTGCACATTAGACATTCATTTATTTAATATATACATGTAAGGTAGAACAGTGAGTAATAAATTTTACCTGGAGAAAAGGCTAGAAGAAGATTGAAGATGAGAGGCAAGGCAAGAAAGGAAAGCAGAAATGAACCTTTCATCATTTTCCCCTTTTCCTTTAAGATGTTCAAAGTTGAGAAGCAGCAGCTTGTGAATTTCGATCTTGAATTTGAGCAGAGTTGATTCTATTTATTATTTTGGTTAGACTCAAATTGAACTTGAAGAGTTGTTTAATTTTATTAATAATGCTTTAACTTCATTTGGTTACCACTGATGTTAAATATTTCCAGTTCCCATCTGTTCAAGCATTCATAAATGCTACTTTCTTTCCAATTTTTTTTTTTTTTTTTTTTGAAGTGTATTTAGTGCCCTTTATGTCAATTTAATTCTTTTTTAACGACAATATATTTTACTGTTTTCTCTCTCTCTCACTCTCTCCTTTTGTATGGTTCCTTTTAATAAAAAAAAAATTAATTAAATTTTGTACATAAAGAGTTAATGCAATAATATCCAAAATTCAATCCTTTTGAAGTGGATTTATTACTTAATATGGTTAAAACATTCTTGCAACCTAATCTGAGAAAGGATATGTGGAAAAAGACCTCCAAAACTACACACTGAAATACCACACGAATATCCTTAACATGAATCAAGTAACATAAATCAATTATCTAAGTAAAGAAAGTTAAATCAATCCACCTATCACTTTGTTACCTAAATCTTAACCTTCAATCCCCAAAAAATGCCTGAGGATTCATACTGCGAATGGTCACCTTCAAAAAGGTTTTTGAACTATTAGATTCAGGCTATAGTGACAATGATAAAATACCTTAATCAAGTTCCAAAGCATGGTGTAGATCTGATCTACAAAATCCAGAAAACAGAACATGTTTTGATAAAATTTATCCAGCAAAGGCCAAACACCAATAATAAAAGAACCAAATCTAGAAAGAGGTGATAAAAATGATATGGCAAAAATTGGTAACAAGACTCAGCGATAACGACGAAGGGATAGAGTCTGGTTCCTCTTCCAGGTAGCCCTTCTTGATGGTCTTGCTTTGTGGTGCAAATGTCCCTTTCCACGAAGACCCCTGTATTTCTTTCCTGCCGATGTAAGTCCACGGAGCTCTCTGTGCTTGTGGACTGGCTCACACATCCAGTTAATTCTTGGGTCATTCCGGATTGCAGCATGAGCAGGATCAACCAAGATTACCTCGTAATACTTGTAAGTAGAGTCCTGCAATTCAAATGTCGTGAGTCATATAAACATTGTCAGGTGATTCACTATCATATACCCAAAAACAAAAGAAAAGCCAGTATAAATCAATCCTTCACCATGCAAATTTAAGAAGAAAACAACAGGCATGATCCATACAGTGAGAAGTACGAGAATCTTTCATTAACCGAACAAAATATGAAACAAGTAGAAAACAAGCCTCTGAATAATTCTCCCATAATAGTTTTCTATAAGATAATATATATTAGTAAGAATAGCAACAATGACTTTGGTTGTTTCTCAGAACTAAAAATGAATTAAGCACAAGTAGCAAAAAAAAAGTATTTGCAGACAACTTCTCTCATAAGAGTGTACGTTCCATGTAAGAACACATAAGGAGAGCATCTTATAGTATACACTTAAAAGATGAAAAGGCTATCATACAAACCTTTCAATTACTCTCAATATATTTTTAAATAAAATAATTTACTTTGTAAGAGTTGGCAACAAAAATTTTGGGTATACCTTCAGAACTGAAAATGAATTAAATGAAGAATAACACGAAAATACGTGACAAACAAGTTTTTATGCAGACCTCGTTAATCCAGTAAGAATTGAGAACCCTGAGACCACCCAGCTTCCTACCAGCACGTTCCTCGGCCACTGAGCGCTTGCTTCGCTGAAACTTCAGCTGTGTCACACCCTGGTTTGTGGGCTTACCATATACGATACCCTTGGGAACTGGCCTCTTCCTTCCACCGCGTCTCACCCGAACACGGTAGACCACATACCCCTGAGAATATTCCAAACAAACAAGCGTGAATATGATGAAAGAAACAACAAAAAATTAATTGGGGAAAAAAAAAGCAGTGAAGACGATAACGTTTGTAATCGTAATTTACAGGAAAAAAGACAAGACAATGAGCAGGTAACATAGGTTCTCTCACATCGAGACCATGTCCACCTTCAATAATATACATCTATGAAAATTGCGCAAACTTTTACATGTACGAACTCATGAATACAAAGCAGTATGTATCTGCAGAGGAAAGGAAAAAAAAAACATCTTTCTAAGCAAAATATTAAATATCTGTGCAAGAACAATTCAGATAAATGTACCTCGCTAAGCAAGAGCATCTACAAGCAATCACTCAGTCCTAATACACTTTCATCTCAAATCCGAAAGTCACTCGCAATCATTCAGCAACTGTAAGATTATTACCTTATAAATGCAAAGAATAATGATTTTGGATTTACTTAGGCACCAAAATGAAGTAGCAATCACAAAGACCAAGTATATTTTTCATATCAAACTCTAATCCTTCACTCTCACAATCATTACAACAGCATAGTCTAAGGCCATTAATCTTGCAAATTCAGAGGAGCAGACAAGAAGTGAATTAGGAAAACTGAAGTCTTAATTTGCCCCACTATGATAAGATTTATTCATGTTGGAACAGCAAAGAAATGCACAAAAATCACACAGATGAAAATCAACCAACAGCCCAAATCAAAAATGCAAAATCCCAGATTACAAGATAAATTATCAAATAAAATACACAGTTGTATTTTCACCACCATTATTTACCTGTTTCGCCTTATAACCGAGACGGCGTGCCTTGTCGGGACGAGTAGGCCTGGTGACACGAACAATAGAAGGAAGTTGGCGATACTCCCAGCACCTAACCCTTAACAAGAACCTCATAACATCTGACTGCTTCTTTCTCCATAACTCCGAAACATAAGTATATGCACCTAATAAACACATTCACATCAGTTTTTTTTAAGATTTTCTAAATCCAAACCACGGAAACAAAAGCATATCCAATGCTTTCTACACTATAAATCAAAAATTCAAGCATCAGATTTCAAAACCCATCTTTCAATTAAGCACCAACTTAAAGAACCAGTTGAAAAAAAGCTGTAACTTTTCAGAGAAAAACCGATATCAGAAGCACATACCCATTCTTCTTCTTTCTTCTTCTTCTCCTTCTCTTTGTGCTGCAGAGGCAGAGACAGCACTCCCAACCATCTTAGGGTTTTGTTTAATATAGTGTGAGGTTGAAAAAACATGAAGAAGAATAAAATGGGCCGAAATATTTGGGCCCGAAGTAGCCCATCAATTTTGGAGCAAGGCTATGTTCAGAATTGGGCGGGGATTATTTGTTTTTCATGGGTCAAAATATTCTTGGATCAAATGTCCATTTAAATAATTCGGTAAGTCTTAAACCTAGTAATTAAGGTTATTGTATTTAGACTACTACCTAATTTGAGAAAAAATAAGACTGTATTTGGATTGGAGTTTTTTGAGTTTGATCATTTTTTTTAAAAATAGTTGAGTGGATTGCAAAAAACGAGGAGTAAGGTGAGATAAGTTAAGAAGTTGTCTAGTAAATGGGGGACAAAAATAATATATATTATTAGTGTAATGATGATATTTTCATTAAATTGATATATATTTATATTTTTTATTAAGTGTGATGATTTTTTTTATTATTTTTTTTTTGCCAAGTGGGCAAACATGAA
The DNA here is from genome assembly GCA_035583425.1 of Marsdenia floribunda. Taxonomy (NCBI): domain Eukaryota; kingdom Viridiplantae; phylum Streptophyta; class Magnoliopsida; order Gentianales; family Apocynaceae; genus Marsdenia; species Marsdenia floribunda. The sequence goes on from JAXGGT010000004.1 coordinate 1,983,867, forward strand.
TAGTATCGTGTCAGGTGGTGTCCAAATAAGTACATCTCATTTTTTTTGAGTTTGAGTGAAAAACAGGAAAAAAAAAAAAAAAAAAAAACTTTCGTCCAAATACACCCTAAGTTTTTTTTTTTAGAATAAAAAAGTATCTATTAATAATTATTTGAATAAGATTTTATTTAAAATAAATAAATAAATTCTATAGTTATAATGATAATATAATTAAAAAAAATAATGATATAATTATTAGAATATTGGTGTATTGTGATATAGTTATATCTGAAAAGATATATCAGTACACTATATTGGTAGGGTTTTTTTTTTTTTTTTCCTTTTTTGAGTTTTAGTCGACTATGTCATAGCTTATTCAAATGCAATCATAATTCAAACTTAATTTGAGTAAAAATTCTCAAATTATGTACTAGTCCAAATACAATCTACAATTTTTAAGAAAAGTCTTTTTTGACATGGGTAAATAAGCATTAAAAAATAAATAAAAAATAAAAAAATCTGAGAGAAAAAGTTAAGAATTATTTTAATTTAAACGCCTTTTAAAAAATTTTATAATTAAATATTTAAAAATTTTGAGGTATCTTTGCCTGTAACATGTTTCAAATTTATGATCTTTTGGATCATAATTGAGGTTGTTACCAACTAAGTTATACTTTTTTTTGACAAAATTTTATTATTTAACTAAATAAAAATTGGTCATATTTAAAAGAATATTTTTTTTTAAATAAAAAGTAAAAAGTATTCAAATAGACATTAAAGGTCAATAAGGCATAACTTAATTGGTAGAAACCTCACTTATGATCGGAAAAAAGTTAGACATTAAGGGTCTATTTAGACAGATTTTTTAATAACATTATATTATGAGAAGAAGTAGTGTTTACGTTTGGACAGAATCATAATTTAAAAAAAAAAAAAAAAAACACTCCTCCAATTTTTTTAAATAGTAAATTAAATGGTGTTTTTGTTTTTTGGTCCATTTTTATCAATAATTTTTCTTAAGGCCAAAAAACATTAATATTCATTCCTCCATGACTACTAGGGTAAGGTTAAATTCAGATGCCATAGTAGATGAGGACTTAGTCTTTAACTGAAACCCTATTCCTCCTCCTCTCTCCCAGTTATAATATATTATGCTTCAAATTATTTGGTCATTATCTTTCACCCTTTCTCTCCCTTCTCCCCTCTATTCCAAACACACACATCAAACTCTGCAAATTTTTTAAAAGTTTGAGGTAATTATTACAATATTGTCGAGTTAATAATAAATATATTAATCCGGAAAAAAAAAAAAGAGAGAAATATATATATATATATAACAATATTTGAATTATTTATTTATGGTTTCTTTTTCAGGTGAGGTAATTGAGTATATATCTACATATATATATCTAAAAAATGGATCCAATGAGAGGAGGTGGGATTCAGATGCTGTTAACTGCTGAACAAGAAGCCCAACAAATTGTGGCAGATGCAAGGAAATGTATGGTTGGTTCATTTCTGTTATGAACCCTAATTTATTTTTAGTGTTGTTTTTTTTTTCTGATATATTTTAACATACATAAATTCTATTCTTCTGTCTTCTTGTGGATTGGTGGTTTGCACAAAAAGGTTAAGACATAAAAGGGTTGGTGATATTATTCATTATTTTGATCTCTTTTCTTCTTCTTTTTTTTTTTTTATTAGGAAGATCTGTGGACTTAGACTCGAATATTTAAAGCTTTGATATATTTAGTCTAAAATATTAGATTACAAATAAATTATGTATTAGTAATTTTAGTTCTTTTGGACAAAAAAATATCCAATTAGATACAATAAATCTTTAAAAATTATTGTTCTCATGTTACTCTTTTTCATCCAAAATGATCAAAGCCACTAAAATCGATATAAAAGATCAAAATAAAATTCAAACATACCAGAATAAAATATTTGGGACTAAGTTTAAATTTTACTTAATAAGATCCTCGTTTCACTATAATTTATCCATCAAGGTGTCTTTAATATGGATGAATAAGTTATATTAAACAGAGACTTTATTGACTAAAATTTAAGTATTTAAGGGTTTCAATGAATAATAGATTGTGATTTAGATACCATATTGACAAAAATTATTAAAATTTTTAAACTTTTTTCTTTAAAAAATACCTACCTGACTCGAGTAGGAATTAATCTAGATAAGAGACATGATCTAAATGTGTCTTTCAAAAAAAGGGAAGGATATAAAGGTTTAAAAGAGATTAGTCTATTTGCCTAAAATAACCAGAGCATGACTAAGCTTTAATTCTTTGTGTTGATGTTTTTTGCAGTGAAAATGACAAAATTAAGGCAGGCTATGGAAGAAGCTGAAAGAGAAGTTGCACAATATCGTTCACATTTGGAAGCCGAATATCAAAAGAGCATTTCCCAAGTCTGTTTCCATCTCTCTCTCTCTCTCTCTCTATATATATATATATATATGTGTGTGTGTCTTTTCTCTTATAATTATTTTAAATTTTCAATTAAATCTTATATTTTTATTTTTATAATATTAACTTTTACAATAATTTATAATTATTTAACTTTATTTTTTAAAACTTTTTTTTTTTTCAAATAAAGTAAATATTTTAGTCAAATGTGTTTATTACGTGATGAACACACGACAAAAACGATCATATTAATACTTTTAAAAAAAAAAAAAAAAAAATTGTCTAATAAAGACCAAACTAAGTAATTTTAAATAATTTTATAATATAATATTATAAAAAATAAAAATAAAACATGAAGTTTGAGAAAGTAAAATATTTATTTTTATTTTCCTTTTTTTGTTTTTTTTTTTTGTTGTAGAATATTGGAAGCTCAGATTCTACACTGAAGAGACTTGAGACAGAAACAGAAGCAAAAATTGAAGGGATGAAAGAGAGTTTCTCAAACGTAGCCCAAGATCTTGTTGCAGTGCTAACTCTCTATATCACCGAAGTCTAATATATATATATATATATATATATATATATGAAAATTTGGCACGTTTAGTCCTAAATAAATTTTATTTTGGTAAAATAAATTTTATTTTTATTTTTTATTTTTTTTTAAAGTTTTTGAGTTCTAAATATATTTTATATTGTTGAGGTAAGTCCCCAAATTATTTTTTAAAAATTTTTAAGTTCTATACAAATTTACAAACTAGAAATATAGTCCTTAATATTTTTTATAAAAATTATAATTTTAAATGATTTTTTTTTTTTAAAAAAAAAAGGATAAAATTATCATCATACATATTAAATTATTTGAAGTTTTTATTTCTTTTATCAAATAATTGAATAAACACTTTTAAAATAAAAAAAGTAATGAAGAATAACGACTCATGCAAATAACCTTTAATAAGACCGACATATATTTTACATTTTAACAGTATTTCTATAGAAAATGACTATATTACTAGATTATAATTTTGTGGAAGATTTAAAAAACTTAAAAATAATAATTAAGAATTTATCTCACTAAAATAAAATTTTTTTAGAATTAAACTTGCCAATTTTCTTATTTATATAACTTTTTTTAATGTTTGAGAAGGTTTGCTAAAATCTTCTTCCCCAAATTCTCACTTTAGTTCTTACAACACTTTTTTTTTTTTTTTTTTTTTTGGGGTAATATTTCTTTTAATATTTTCTCATTAAATTGGTTAAGTTTTAGTAATTTATTTTATAAATATTATTGCAAATGTTAAATAATATTTTACTAATAATATAAAAATTGTATCTATTTTCTTTGTTTGAGATATATGTAAAATTATTTTTGAATTCTTAAGTTATGTTCTATTCATTTCATATCAATTATTTAATGTTATAATTACATAAAGCCAATCAAATTAAAGTATTTGTCTGCATATGTTTATTTTATTTTATTTGTAAATTACAATTTTTTTTTTTTTTTTTTTACTTCTAACTTAATTCGAACTAACAACTTTTTATTATTATAAATAAAATTGGTATTAATAAAATGATTATTTCATGTCATTTCAAATTGACGCTAAATAGTAATAATATATATATATATATATACTAGTTAGACATTCCACACACCAGGTGTGGAATATATATATTATAAAGGTTTTTTTTTTTTTTTTTTTCTCTCCCAAAATTTTACTATAATTTATGTTTTTTTTTTAGTATTTTTATGTAATTAATTAACATCAACTTTATTTTTGTAAATAATTAATTCATAATCTAATTATATTAGAATTTTAAAATTTATTTAAATACTATAATATTTAAAAAAATATATATTGACAATATATATATTTGTATATTAAATATATATTAAACATTTATATTTCATAATTTATGATTATAAAATTTTTTCTATGAAAAATTTCATACAAATATATTAATTGATCTTAAAATTAATTTATCTGTAAATAAATAATTTTTTATTAACATTTGAGTTTAATATTCTTATATACATAGTTTTTCTAATTTAAAGTGTACATCTTTTTTTTTTCAAATTAATTTAAATATATCTATCAAACAAAATTATATTATAAGGTCTCGAAATATTCTAAAACATGGTCTAAGACATTATCTAAAACACTAATAAAATTAAAACATATACCAATTAATTAACCTAAAAATTAATGCTCTTAAGTTTTTTTTTTTTTTTTTTTTTTTTGTGGAAAAAAGAAATTATTCATTCAAACGCTCTGAAGTTATTAATTATAATTTTAAAAAATATATATATAATCGTATTAAAAATTTTATAAAGAACATAATTTTTTGGTTTTCATCAATTTAAAAAATTAAAATATATTAATATTTCAAAAAAAAAAAAAGAAAAAGATACAATATGTTTTTTTTTTTTTTTTTTTTTTAAAATTTGAAGCACTTTAACATTTGAGTCTCGAACTTATGATGTCTCGAATCATAAGCAAAGGTTGCTACCAATTGAGATAAGTCTTCTTAACTAAGATACAAAATATTTTTATTTATTTTTTAAATATGACATATTAATGTTTTTTTCATAAACATGAACTATTAATAACAATATTTTACATGTAAAATTTTAATTTTTTTCTATTATGTAACTTTACCTAGTTAATGAATTAAGTTTTTAAATTGAGTATTAAAGAGAAGAATGAGAATACATTAAAAAGAAAAAAAATGAAAAAACTATAAAATAATAAAATGCAAATAAGAATGAAAACAAAACAAACAACAATAAACTAATATATCTAATATAAATAATATATTGATAAAGTGAAAAGTTAGATAAATTATAAAATTATAGATAAAATTTGGAAGATAAAGAGATAAAGTAAAAATTAAATTAAATTAAATTAAAAACAAAAAAATAATAATAAAGGAAAAGACAATAAAATCCAAAAAATTAATAAAAATAACCAAAGGACCATTAGAACAAAAATGCTTCTAAAAGAAAGCTCTACAATCTTATATACATATATATATTATTTTATACAAAATATATTATTAAGAATATTGAAGGACCAAAAAAATGTAATTGTAGTGAATTAAGTTTCCACATCACTTTTTTAGGAAATGGTTGTTAAGCAGAGGCTTAAAACCCTTTATTCAATAACGCATTTTAAACCTATAAAATATACCTGAAGTGTACCAATCGAACAATATCATTGAGTTAATAGAAGAAAACTTTAATTTTTTCCTCAAAATTAACATAAAAAGAACTACTACTTTTTTTTTTTTTTTTTTTGTATAAAAAAATAGAAAAATTAATAATGTATCATTTGGTTGAAAATATTTTTTTCAATAAAAATAAATATAAACCATTATTTATTAATAACAAAATTTTAAATAAGACGCGAATTAAAGCATTACAAGTATATATACAAAAATATTTACTTAAAATTAAATGGAAAATTCGCCCATTTAGTCCTTAAAGTCGTAGTTTTTTACCAATTAGGTCCTTATCTATTTTTTCTATCTATTAAGTGCTCATAGTTTTTACGGGCCACCAATTAGGTCCTTCCGACCAATAATTCAGGCTACAATTGTTGCCTAGATTTGAGCATAGACATTCTATAAGACACTTACACAATAATTTCAAGAAAAGTAACAGTGGAGATGTTTTGAAAACAATGTTTAGGAGCTGAATTATTGGTCAAAATGATCAAACTGGTTGCCCGTAAAAACTATGAGGATCTAATAGGTAGAAAAATAAAATAGAGACCTAACAGGTAAAAACGCAATACTTTAGGGACTGAATAGACTAATTTTCCAAATGGAAATTAAATATTCCTAGACAAACTTTTTAAGAATATGCTAACCTAAATTTTATATAGCAATAATTAATAAATATATGTTTATAATTCTTTGCATTATTTAACACTTATATTAATAAATAAATATGAGACAATTCTTTTACTTTTAATTTGAATCACTTTTGAGTATCCTGTTAAGCACCAAAATTTCCTTTTTTTTTTTTTTTTTTTTCAAATTAATCCCTTAATTTGCATTACATTATATTAAATAAAAATTATATGAATAATTAATTAGATAAATAAATAATTAAAGTGTAATTTCTTTAATAATTAGAAAAGAAGAAGGGAATTCATCAAAAAAAAAAAAAAAAGAAAAGAAGAAGGAAAATTATTGAACAGTAGAATTATCAAAATCTCCCCACATTTCTCCACTGTTCAGTTCAATTCTACTTTCTTCTTCCGTTTAGCTCACCATTTCTAGGGTTTTCGCAATCCGTAAAAGCACCAAGCTCTTGATCATCTTTCTGTTGTCAATTTTTGCATTGGTGAAACGCAAAATTTTTGTCGAAGAACTTCGAGATGGCTCAAGAAAATGATGTAATAGGCTCATACTTCCTTGAACTATGGCGACTGAACTCCAAAGCTGCCTCTGCTGCCGCCACTGCTACAACGTCAAACTCCTCCTCTGAAATTTCAGAAGAAGCATTAGAGTTTGAAGAGGCTCCCACGGAGCTGGACACAGTGAGCTGCGCTGGTGGATATTCTATTGTGGGGCCGGACAAGTTATCTGTGCGCTACCCTAATGCGCAATTGCATGGCCACGATGTTGGCTCGGTTCAGGCTAATAAACCGGCACCGTCAAAGAGACTGATCTATTACTTTGAGATCCTCGTCAAGAACGCAGGTGCTAAAGGGCAGATGTCCATCGGCTTCACTGGCCCTGGATACAGGATGTGTCGTCAACCTGGGTATGTTCATTTCAAGACTTCGAATTCTCGGTTTTCTCTTTTTTTTGGTTGTTTTTTTTTTTTTTTTTTTTTGCAGTTTTCGGGTTTGATGTGAAAAAAAAAAGAAAAAAGAAATAGAAACCTTTCGAAGCTAATTATTGAAATGTGAATTTGAGTATTTGGGCATAAAATGTTTGGTATGGAGAAAAAGGGCATTTCCCCAGCTTCTTTGCCTTTGTGCGGGATACGCTATACTTCTGAGGCCGAAGGAACTAGGATTGGCTGCCTGGAGTGAAATGGGCTTGGGGTAGCCTGTTAATGAGAAAAAACGCTATCTATACAACTGATGCTGGAAGACCTATTTGAGGTCTTTGTATGAAAACATCCTGGGGAGTAATTTAAAGAAAGAGAGTGCATGAAATATACTCTATGGGCTCTTCATGTGCTTATTTTGCTGGATGAATAAGCAATATTGGGGAGATTTTATCAATATAATAGCGGCGGTTATGAATAAGACAATAGAATATTGCTACTCTCTTTTGGAATGTTATATTCAGGATGAAATTCGAATTGCCTTTTTCATCTTCTCAGGTGGGAAGCCAACAGTTACGGATATCATGGTGATGATGGATTTCTTTACCATGGTCATGGAAAAGGAGAAGCATTTGGACCAACTTTTACAACTGGTGATACTGTTGGTGGTGGTATCAACTATGCCACACAAGAAATTTTCTTTACGTAAGATCATTTCTTACTCTCTTTGCTGTCATGTTAATTCTGTAGTTAGCAGGATGACATGTGGATGAGCAAGAAGTAAGTAACTGAAATTGAAAATACAGTTGCATAATTTGAAAATAATATTTGGGATGCTAGAGAAATTTGTGGACTATTAAATAAATTAAGTGAACTATCATTATCAAACACGAGTACAGCTTTGATGGAATGAATGGGTGCTCTCATTCTACTCATGATTCAAGGAGACTTGCAGCTTATTAAGTTGGAATGTCGTTTCTGGTAGCCTGTTTATTATTGTTGAATGCTATTGCAGAGTTTCATCGATCATCTTAGAGCTCTGAGGTTCTAGGATATGATGATCTAGAGAATAGAAGTCTGGCAGATGTATGGGGAGATATAGGAATGTGTGTATATATATATATGTAACTAGTCAAGATTACTCTAAATTAGTAATGATTTGATTCTATGAGATAATTCACTTAATTCAAAAACCTGATGTGTTTCCTTCCCTCTGCATAGATAATTGAAATGTGGTTACTTCCTCAGAATAGAAAAATTTAATTTGCTCTTTCATCACCTGTTTTTCTATTTGCCTCTCCGTGCACCATCTGAAACTTAATGAGGTGATAATGGACTTATATTTTGCAGTCATTCCACATAGAAATGCTCATAGAATAAGTTTGGTCAGTTGGTAATCTATCACTTACAAAGTATGCTAGTTGTGTAGAAGAAATTGGCATATTGATCCTAAAACTAGTAGATTCAACACTGTCAGGGAAGCAATTTACCTGCCTTTAATGGTCTTCAAGTTGATTTACTGTCAGTTTTCAAAGAGATTAGGAGGTATTTAAGACAAGATTGAAGGAGATTGCAACTACTCTAACACAGTATACAGGACATTCTAGGGCATAAATTATTATTCTCATACTAACATTTGATTGTTCTGCTCCCCAATTGCTTTAGAATTTTGGTACATTTAGGTCGCCTTCTGAATTTGTTTAGCTGTTTGTAGACAAGAATTGGCTATGGAAACAGAACATTCATTTGGATAAGAAATGCTACTTTTTTTTTTTTTTGTAGTTAATTTAAAATATGTTTTGTCTCACATTTGGGTGGTATATTAAAGTGGTAAAACATTTAGTGGAGTTATAAAATGAACTGCTTAAAACTTAAGAAGATAGATGTAAAATGAGTCCCATTTGATATCAAATTTGTAAAGAAGGATATTCCTTACAGTTTATATGTATAGTGGGTCCTTCAAAGTTTTGAACTTAATTACTTTCTCTGAGGTAGGGGTGAACAAGGTGTTGATGAGCTAACTCAAAATGAAAAACAATTCTGAACTTGAATGGCTGTTCAAATAGCCTGATTGCTGAGTTGAGTAGGCAAGGTATTTTAAGAGTTAAAAGATGATGCACTCGACCCCTTTTAGACTTTCACACGTAATTTAAAGTGAAATGCAAATTCGATGCAAGTTATTTTATTTTGCTCACCAATTTAGTTAATACAAATAATTTATATAATTTTCTGTAAGGTAGCACAACTAACAAGAGGCATTCCATTGAATTGTAAGTCTCAATCTAATTTCCCTAGTGCCACCTAAGATATTTAAAATGGCTGATCCAAGTACTAGCGCATGATCTGCAGTAATATATTCTCAAGAACCAGATTGTCAGAAGTATGCAGGAAAGGCAAAAGGAGGCATGATAACTGATGCAAGTAATTGTACATGGTCTGCAGTAGTATCTCATATTTGTCACTTATATATATTTGAAGCTTGAACTATCCAGTCTTCAGTCCTGTCTGTTTTTAATCTGTTCTACAACTTAATATGATAAAAAATCGGTGGCAGTTCTGAGAAATGGGAACTGACGAGTATATGCATATAATTATTTTCTTCCATGTTTCACCCCTGTAGTTTCTGCTCTAATGGATGTAGATATGATCTCTGCATCCTTGTGTGTGCTTAGACAGCTCTAAATTCTGAGGAAAATAGAATTTTAGATCTCTTCATTGTTCTATTTTGTTCAGTTTTCCTGTCAAAATTCTCATGGATTTGTCTCTTTATACCAGGAAAAATGGCACATTAATTGGAATGGTTCACAAGGATGTGAAAACTCCATTATTTCCTACAGTTGCTGTTCACAGCCAAAATGAGGAGTATGTATCACCATCTTCGCTTAAGTTTTTTATTCTGATATAATAAATCTAAATTTAGCTTTACTGAGTCATCACTCATCTTATGCACGATATGTAGTGATATCTAGCTTGCTGTGCCTCTAAGAATGGTTCGTACTCCTCCATTACAAAATCACTTCCTAAGAAGTATTAAGAAATTGTAGAAGCATATTATGAAAAGATTAACATATCTTCGAATTGATGGATTATGTAAGGGTAACCATGAATTTCCAAGTAATTAATGTCTTATTATGAGACAACAAAAATAGAAGTTTTTAGCGAGATTCCTGGGACCAAGTGATTATGATGTTTTTCCTTAAAAGCAGAGCCTTCTACATCTATTTCTAGAACCATCTTTCTAAATTTTATTAGCATGTACTATTCTATCATGTTTGAGATGATTCTTTCTTGCTAATGGATATTTCATATCTGAAATATGATCAATTTGGGTATCTTTATTTTCATACTGGTATAATGTCTTTGTCATGACAGGGTATCTGTCAATTTTGGGAAGGATCCATTTCGTTTTGATATTAAGGCAAGTTTTTCTCTCCTCTCGCTCTCTCTTTTTGTACATTCTTTTACAGCTTTCCCCATTTTGTTTTGTTAAACTATGACAATTGCTGAGCTGTGGTTCAGTGGTGTTTTTTCCCTTTCCTTTTTTTGGTTGCTCCTTTTCCAGTTATATGCTTGTGTGACATTCAAGTAGACATTAGATTGGCATTAGTTTGTTAAATAACATGCTATAATTGATATTACTTTTAATATTTTCTTTCCTTCCTTTAGTTGCTCCTATGGCCATCCTTCTGTTGTTTACCATAATATTCTTCAATGCAACAGTGAATATAATTTTACTTAAAAGCCACAGAACGAACAGAATCTGTATTAGACAGTTAAACTTCTGCCTGTGGCAATGAAATTAGAAAGGAGGTTGTTGGTTAGTAATTGTTGAAAATTGAAGTATATTATGAATGTCAAGCATTTTGTTAGAGCCTTGATATGTTATGGAGAAAGTGATTCTTAACCTGCTGAGATTGTATAGCTGTTGAATCCATCGAGACATTCAGTTTGTTTCTAATTTCCCTGGGATTACTGTTCACCTTTGTTATACTGCCTTTGTGCTTTTAAGTACAAAGATAAGGATAACATGAACTTTCTTGTTTGCCGTGGAATATACTTGTTATTCTTACTATTAAAGACTTAAAACTGAAGCTTGAATTATTCTCTTTCTTGCAATTGTGACCTTATTTGCACAACTCATCATTGTCAGTTCTATTGTGTTCATTTCCCTATTTTCTTCTTTAATCATTGAAAGAGAAAAAAGGATGATTTATTTTTGGCTTAGAGATAAGGTGATTTTTATAGGAACATAGTAATACTGCTGTTTCATACATTTCTTATTTATCAGACATTCGAGGCTGACGAAAGAAAAAAGCAACAGATGATTATTGATGAAGTATCTATGCCACAGAATGCCAGTTATGGGTGAGTCTATTTTTCGAGATAAAATTGTTACCTGTTATTTTTACACTTGAAAGCACTAGTGCCCTAAGATTTCTGTTGAGGCAAGCCTGATTTCTTTTTTCCATTTGATCTGAGATTCGGGAGTGTATTAACTTCCATAAAACTAGAAATAATCAGAGTTTCATGTGGGATGGAAGAAGGTATATATGTGTTATGCTTATAAGAAAATCATTCCAACTATTGGCAAAGCTTCTAACCCAATCAAGAAACCAACATAATAGGTATTTCACAATTCAGTAGCAGAACTCACCTGCAAAGATGTCTACTGTTTTATTAACAATGGTATGATCGTACCAATATTCAACTTTATGACTTTTTCTAAGAGTAACATCTACTTCCACACAAGAATTTGGTATCCAAATCTTCTCCCATCTTTTATGGGATTTTTTGAAGACTTCTATGGCTTCTTTTTTTTTTTTTTTTTTCCTCTTTCTGTAGTTAACAGAAGTACTGGCACAGATGCCCAGGTTCTATCTTCATTTTGTTGTCATGCATAAGAAGATTTGTACCTGCATCTTTCTTCCCTTATATAAGCTCTGCCTAGAGAGAAGGCACTTGACTGATCCAGTCTTTTGTCTGTGCTCTTTAATCAGCCGAGAGGGACCAAAATTTACTGGCATTGTCACAGTGCAGAAGTAAATGCTTTGTTGTATCTTTTCATCCCATGCATAAGAGACAACTTGTTTTATAGGTCTTGTTGTAAAATCATTCTGTTAATGAATCTTGATTAATGCTTTGTGAAAACAAATACCCAAGCTCATAAAAAGATCAGATTTTGATAAAAAGCCATTCCTACTGCGTACATTTAACTTGAAAGAGTGTGCCATGTAAATAAGCATGTTTATTGACTCATCTGTGTTAACTGTAGTGAATTTTGGATGTTACATATGGAATATTTTCGCCATCCTGGGAAGCTTGCTCTTCTTTAGCTAATATTGCATGCATTAGAACTTAACATCATTTGTGTAACCGACAAAAGAAACCCTTTACTTGCATTTCAAAGGTTGAACTGATAGGATCAGTGGTGGCTTGGCTGTAGATTAGATAAGAAATCTTTGGATTTAATCAGGCAGCAGCAATATAAACAGAACAAATCTACAAGTACGATCCAAAGTTTGAAAGCACATTAGACTATTAAGTCAGATACTTCCCACCCTTCTTGGAATTTTGCTAGCCTGTTTGGACAAGCTGGTTGTTGTTTGCATCAATATGTTGCCTATGCTATAGTTTTATGAGATTCTGTTGTTCAGGGATGAATTTGCCCTGTAAATTTATTGCATTAGGCCCCTGCTTTTGTCAGTGCTCTCTGATTGAGAAACTGCTTCCATATGTAATCCCTACATCACCATTGTGCCATTGTGCCAAGGATCTTATCTTAATATGATAAATCTCTAAAATTACTGTAGATCATATAATTCCTCATGTTTACATTTAAAGCATTATGATGATCTTATTCTTTTTCTTATTTATGTTTCTTTTGTTCACCAGAATTGTCCGTTCCTACTTACAACATTATGGATATGAGGAAACATTGAAACAGTTTGACATGGCTAGTAGAAGTACTGTTCCTCCAATCCCATTAGTTCAGGAAAGTAGATGTAATGAGGTTGACACTAAGTATGCAATAAATCATAGAAGGATTCTTCGTCAGGTATGTCATGTCGAAACATGCACTCTTGTGTTCCTTTGTTCCTGAAGTGATATACTTGTGTCCTTATTTCAAACATCTGTCTGGTCAGTAAGTTCTCCTTCCTCATTACCTTTCAGAAAGAAAATTTATGTATAACTTTCCTGATATGAAGGATATGCATCCTTAACATGGTAAAAGACTAGAGCAACTAATTCATTATCTATTGAATGAAGGTTTCTAGTCTTTAAGTAAATTACTTGACTGTGTCTTAAATAATTATTGTCATGAGAGGAGGAAAAGTTGGGTTTTGCTATCTGCTGATAATTGTACATTTAAAAGTAAATCCTTTCTTTTGATTAGACGAAAATATTGTTGGAGAGTTCATATTATATAGGGTGAGATGCAATTGGTCCTCTGAAAATATCAAAAGGTATTAATCAAGTCCTCCATTTTTGAGAAGTATCAATTTAGTTCTTTTCCATTTGAAAAATATAGTTTCCGTTTGGAAACATTTTTTAAATATAATTGAATATAATTTACTTCGTGAACTAACTGAAGTTGATTAGTTTTCTGAACCTTCTCCCTTTCCTGTAAATGATAATCTATTCTTGATTGGACTAAAAATATCCTGATACTCTTCTGTGGAAAACCGCTTATTCCTGCTGTCTTTCATCAAAAGGGGTATGCATTAAATGTATCACATAATTCACTTGTAACTTTTACTATGAAATTGTTAGCTTTCTTTTTATATTCATTGTTTGAGCTCTTCAATACTTGTTACTACAATTTCTGACTTGATATGTTAAATTAGTTTGTTTCTACTAGTTAGTTTGACCTTTGTTAACCCTTTATGCAGCTAATAAGGAATGGTGAAATTGATGATGCTTTCAGCAGACTCCGTGATTGGTACCCTCAGATTGTTAAGGTAAGCTGAGTAGTTCTGTAGTATATGATTTATTCTTAGCCATGTGTTTGTTATACATATCATCCAGGATGAATGAACTTTCGTTGTTATTTTTATTATGCCTTGTGCCCTTTCTATTATTTTCTCTTGTTATATAGATGAAGTGCTATTCTGAAACAGTTGAAAGTTATGATTTTTAAAATATTTTTGGCCCCCTTCATTGTTCAAATTGTTTCTGGAAAGCACTACCAAGTTGGTAAGGGTTATTAAATAACTTCTTCTTAAGCTACTCCAAAGATAAAAGGGAACAATCACAAGCTTTAGCATTTAATTTCACTAGGTAAGTTTGTACCTTCATCTTCATAAATAACAATCTATAAGTGGTGAAAAAGGGTTAGGATCTGCTTCAGAGATTCTCTTCTTGTTTCTTCTACATTTGGTTAATCGTTTTGTATTATTTGCACATGCACCTTGGTTTCATAGTGACTGCTGATAACATTTTCATCTGTAACTAGTGATGTAAATTAATGGTCATGTGTCTATTCTCAAAATCTTTTGGACCAACGAGACGTTCTCCATCAATATAGTATTCTTGCTTTTAGTTCTAGGTCTAAAAGTTGATGTTCATTATTTAAAAATTATCCCATATCAAGTCAGAAATTGCAGTAACAAGTATTGAAGAGCTCAAACAATGAATATAAAAAGAAAGCTAACAATTTCATAGTAAAAATTAGAAGTGGATTATGTGATAAATTTTAATGCATAACCCTTTTGATGAAAGACAGCAGGAATAAAAATAACAACAAAAGTTCATTCATCCTGATGCTTGGTTTTACTTTCTGTAGGATGATAAATCAGCCATATGCTTTCTACTTCACTGTCAAAAGTTCATTGAGCTGGTCCGGGTAAGTGTCTTCTTGCCATTTGCCTATGCTTGACTAGTAATATGCCTGCTTTAGACAGTTTTAAATATAGTTTCAGTTAATGTCGTATTTAATAATATATATGCATATATCCCAAGTAGCTAGAACTTGAAGATTTAAAAGCAATTTAAAGTTTTATATGAATGGGAGCTAATCTAGGGTCTTCGTAAGCATTGGATTGACTTTAAGATTGGACACTGCTATTTATTTTCAGTTGAGTTTCCTATTTATTTTCAAGTATAAGTGATAAGACCCAACTAATTAAGCCTGTTTTAAGATTGGTCACTCCAATACAAATCATCGTGTTGTCTCCTTTTTTTATTTGAACTTTTTATCTTTATTAATGTGAGTTGTTATATGAGCAGTTCTTCATTAATAATTCCTAATCTTACCTTGTAGGTCAGTAAGTTGGTGGAGGCAGTGGCTTATGCTAGAAACGAATTTGATAAGTTCTACAGATTGGCTGAATTTGTTGATCTGGTCAAGGTGATACAAGATTTTTCTTTGAAATATTTTCCCTTTTATTGTTTAAGAAATAATGTATCATATTATCTATGCAACCATGTTCAACTCTGCTGTAATCGTGGAATGGTAGTACTTTGAATAACCGTAAGCAATTGTTTACTTAATTTAATATGTCATGGTGGAAAACACAGTGCTTTCAATTCAACAGTAGAAATAGAAAATTTTAACTTGGATCCTAATTATGGTTTTGTAAAATAAAAATAAATAACTGACTACGCATTCTCAATAAATTTTATTTTTAAATATAGTTGGGAATTGGCTTTTATATTTCTCAAGTTATCAGAAGAACTTTTATGGGACAGTTGGATGTATAACAGTGCATACACCAAGTGAAAATGTAAATACAGCAGTCTACCATGTACTTTTCCTTGAAACCACAATATTTTTTGATGTGTTTGAAGTATATGTACTATTTGATGCATCGTCTTGGAGATGTGAATTCACTAGAAAAATAGGTCTACACTTGAGTGCCATCTGAGGATGAAGCACATTTTGCTTGTTTGTCCATCACCTTTTAGTTGTTGTGTTCAATGCTAATGAATGATATGGTACTCAAGGAGTACCTAATACTTCTATACATGGTCTATTTGACTTTGACGACATTTATGGTTGCATGGTTGCATCATATGCGTCTGGCATTTTCCTTGCTGGTAAAAGGTACTTTCAGTAAACTGATCTCCAAGATTATTCGGATGCCTGCTGCCTCACACATCCTTTTCCTCTTTTTTTATTTTATTTTATTTTTTTTTCTCTTTCCAGGATTGTGCTGCTTTGCTGGCATATGAACAACCTTTAAAATCCTCAGTTGGATATCTTCTTGGAGATTCTCAACGGGAGATTGTGGCAGATGCAATTAATTCTTTGATCTTGTCAACAAATCCTAATGTCAAAGACGGCAAGAGTTGCTTGCATTCATGTCTTGAGAGGTTAATTAGGCAGCTCACTGCTTGTATGCGAGAGAAGAGATCCTTGAACGGAGATCAGGGTGAAGCCTTCCATCTGCGCAGAGTACTTAAGAGCAGTAGTATAAAAGTATAATAATGTTAGCCAGTAGTGTATTCTGAATTTATGCGGTTCTGTATATATGGATCTTCTTGACCTCTTCCAAAAAAAGAAAAGAACAAAGGGAAAAAGAACCAGAGTCATTCATGTTGTCAGAGAGACATGGTTGAGTAGGGTCGTCCAGTCTTAAGTCTGGAACTGGAACTGGAACAGGAACAATGTTTCATCTTTTGGGTCAGGAAAGCCTCACAAAGTCGCATTGATACTATTGGAATTAGATATTGTTTAGACTGACAATTCTTTTCGATAATTTTCAGATCATAAGACTCTTGCTGTATAGTGTTACCGTAAGTAAGTATTTAATTCGCCATTTCCCAATTTGTGGAGCCGTCGTCCCTCCTCCTCCAGCTACTGCTGCTGCCGCACTGAATATGGTAAGTCCTACTACTTTGGAAGACATCATTCATGGAAATAGAAAAGGGAAAAGGAGAAACCTTTGGAAGACATCATGGGAAGAGAGTTAACACTGAAAAAGTGGAAAATAAAACTAGTTATACAAAGTCTCTGCAAAAGATTAAATTTGGTTAGAATACTTCCTTTCCTATTTTCTTGATTTCCTGCTGTGGAAAATTGAAAAGATTTGGTAGTCTGTGATATGGTGCTTCACTTGTTAAAGGCTCTTCTCTGGAACTTTATAAATTATAGTTTTTATTGAATTTATATCACAAAAAAAATAAAATAAAATAAAAACAACCGTGAGAGCAAATATTATTATTATTATTATTTTAAATTTATGATATTTTAAATTATAATAAATGAAATTCTTATTAATTAAATTATACTTTCTCATCAAAATATTCTATAAAGTTTAATAAAAAATTTACCTAAAAAAATAAAAATAAAAATGTCATATCTAAAAGCTATTAAATTGAATTGAGAAAATCTGACTTCATCTCTCTCTCTTTTTTTCTTTTTTTTTTTTTAATTTTGTAAGAACTTAACTTTTCAACTATACTAAAAGTTCATGCAGAACTAAATTTTCATTTACGAAATTAAAAGCACTAAATCGAGGTTGAATTGGGCATATTGATTTTTCTTTTTTTTTTTTTTTTTATTTAAATAATTACTAGTGTTTTTTTTTTTTTTTATTTTATTTTTGACTTTTAATATAATTCAAATTTGTTACATTTATAAAGTCATAGTGAAACTATTACTATTAAAATAATTACTTTTTGTCAATCTAATGTTGAAAATTCTAATTTTGACAATCATTTTTCATTATTATAACTGCCATTTAATTTACATTTTTGATTTCCTTACAATAAATAAATATATAAAAATATACAACAGTGTTAAAATTATTATAACCAAATAAAATAAACGAATATAATTCAATAATAAAAAAAAAAAAAAATTAAAAACACTAAATCTACTCGAATAAATGGACACTTTTAAATTGAATTACGCAAATTACTCTCTATTTCTAACTTCCCTAATTTCATGGTTGCAAAGGATTACCAACATAGTCTATAACCCCCCCTCTCCCTTTTCCCTTGTTTGTTGCTCAAAGTTTCAATTTCTACACACAATTCCTTAAAAAAAAAAAAAAAAAAAAAAGGGGGGACCCTTCCAAAACTCCCTCATTCCTCTGTTTTGAGAGAAACAAAGGAAGAAAGATTGTGTGGGCTCCCTATTGAATCAACAGGGCAGCCCACACATTCTCCCCCACAATGCTTCCCTCTTTTTCATAGTTAATTTTATCATCTCTGGTTTCAGATTGATGAATATGTGCTGAGCCTTCATTCCATAGGTATGTATTCTGCTTTCACCTTTTTCTTTTTCTTTTTTAATGTGCAATTTTTGGTTAATAGGTCATGATGAGAATCGTTATATATTTGTATGGGTGTAAACGGTAGTATTATTTTAGATGGGAATCAATCTTATTGTCAGGTTGACTTGTTGAAGGGAAATGGAAACAATGAATCCATTTCCAGGTTCTTTGAGTTCTGCATGCACAGGCGGGCAAGAACCACTTTCCTCCTCTTCGAGCTCACCATACTTTTCACAATGGAACAGCGGCAGCAGTGGCAGTGGCAGCAGCAGTTGCTCTCCCGTTGTTGTTGAATTAGGATCAAAGGGCAAGGGCAAGGGCAACGCTAAGCCTGCAAGGGGATCAGATTTCCATCACCGATCTCCTTCTGATACATTTTTCATGGAAGGTCAACTTTCTTGGCTCGATGATCTACTTAATGAACCAGATACACAAGTAGTAGTTCCTAAAGGCCATAGGCGTGCAGCGAGTGATACTTTTGCGTACGTAGGAGCAAATACACAGGCATTTGACACTTGGGAAGATCTTCCCTACCACAAGGGTTTATTAGCTAGCAGTAACCACACTTCCATGTGGGCTCAAGATATTGTCAATTTCAAGGGCTCAAATGAAGCTAAGTTAGATAAGAAACCACCCTCCTTTGAGGATAAGAATAAGAAGGTCTGTTTGTTTTGTCATTTGGTGTCCACTTATACTCTACTCTAATTTAGAGATCTCTCCAGAATGAATTCCTCCTAAACAAATTTATCAGTTTTGTACGAGACCTAATGACTTCAGTATCTCTCTCTCTTTTGTCCCTTGGCAGGATTCAAATGCAGCAGTCTCTGGATCAGTTGAAAGACACGAAATCGAGGAATCTCGTCCTCCAACCTCAGAAGGGTCTGCAGAAGGAGCTAGTTCCTCATCACAAGCTAAGCCATCGCTTCCAAAAACAGAAGCAAGGCGCAACAAACAGTAAGGATTTTTCTCTTAAGTTCCAACATATATATACATATATGTCACATGTATAGATGGTGATGAGGAATGAATGTAATGCAGGCAATCTGCTCACCGATCACGAGTCAGGAAACTTCAGTACATAGCTCATCTGGAAAGAACTGTTCAAGTTCTTCAAGTAATGCATCCATAATCTATTAATCAATACTGCTTAATTGATACTAAGAAAGCACAAAGTTTCTTACACCTTCATGTGACATATATATATATATAATATAGTCGACAGGAACAAAGATGTCTGCAGAACTTGAGTTCCTTGACAACCAGAATATGATACTGAATATGGAAAACAGAGCCCTGAAGCAACGTCTGGACAGTGTATCACAGGAGCAACTCATAAAACAATGTGAGTTTTTCTAGACCCTTTTTTGATTCCTAAAACAAACATTTGACATTGCTTCATGAAAACCATATATTAGAAACAGGGAAAAAGAAAACATGGTTGATACCTGTTGCCTGATGTCTTTCTTGTTTGTTTCCAACATCCTGTGTAGTTGAACATGATATGCTAGAGAGAGAACTTGGAAGGCTGCAAACAGTGTGCCGGCTGCAAGAGCAAGAACAAATGCTAATGCACCAGCAGCAGCAGCAGCAGAATCCCCGAAATCGTCGACCCAAAAGCAAGGATGCCAGTACATTCAGAGGGCAAGTCAATAGTCAAGTGCAGACTTGATTTTGATCACACCTCTTCCAAAACAAACTTTCTTTTCCAGTTGTTTCGTACTTCCTTTTTCTTTTCTTTCTTTTTCTCTTATTTGGCTTTCCTTATCTTCTTCTTCTTCTCATGTGTTGATTAGTGTATTCTTGAAACGTAAAGACACAGTAACTTAAAAAAAGACTGTCGCTGTACTTTGAGCAACCTTGCAAGCCAGGTAGATTTCCAGAATCCCAGGCAGCTGTTAATTTAAATGAAGCCATGCCACGAGGAGTACCATCTGTAGATGAGGAACTTTGTTTACATGATTTACTTTTAGAACATCATTCCATCTTTCTCTATGTATCAAAAAAGGTTGCAGCAATTTTAGCTAGTAATTGATATGCAGTGTCATAGTTTGACAGTATTTGTCTAAATATATGATTACCGAAACATCATCTTTCTTCACTTGATTCATGTTCTCATTTCAAGTACTACCATCCACATCTTCCTCTGAGCATATGAGAAAAAAAAAAAAAAAAGGAAAAACATTGTTATGGATAGTTTACAAAAATCAGTCTAGACTATTATGTGACTCCACTTTTACATTTGCACCTTTGTCAACCAGTTAAATATTATCCGCATCATGCAGTAATCTTGCAAACTAAAAATTTCAGCCCATTGAGGAGTTCAGTTTTCCTACCTTCAGGCATTTCTGATTTTTGTAGAACTTTCAACGAATTTGCAGATGAACTTAAGGTTTCTTATTTGTTGCAATTCTCCAAGTTCTTTTCTTTCTCTTCCATCTTAAAACTGTCATCTTCTCACCCTTCCACTTTCGATATTTTTCTCGATCCTTCAACCAAGCAGAATAATCCTTGCCGGATTCACAAGCAACAAAATTAGCCAAATCATCAAAATCAGGCACGTTATCCTTTAATACACATTTAAGATAGACCTCCCCATTGCAGGCCTCCTCAATTTCCTCTGCTATTCCTACAGCACGTTCCATGGTATCAGCAGGTGAACTAACTTCATTTTGTGAAGGTGCATTTCGTAAGCCTGCTGAGTCTCTTACCAGAGAGGATCTGGGATGAAACAAGAAAGATGACTGAGCATTGCCATGAATATAGAAACAACCAAAGTATATAAGGATAGCTAAACATAAACAATCCATATTTTGATCTATTTTAGTTTATGGGGAAAAAGTTTGAAGAGAAACCATATCCAACAGTTCATTGGCAAACACTATTCCCATACTAATAGAACAAAAGAGCAGGCTACCCACCCAAAAATGAAAAAAAGCAAAGAAGGAAATGTTAATTGTAAAACATTATTCACAGCTAATTTGAGAAGATTGCCATTGAAGCAAAAGCACCTCACCAAAAAGAAGTGGGAAGAAGGTAATTTAAATAGCAAAGATTACACTATGAATAATTTCATAAAATTTCAATAATAAGTAAAAGCCCAACCCAATCAATTGTCATCTCCCCTAAAAAAATGTGTTGAGAAGGAAAGGTTACAAATATATTAGCTGTGTTTCTGTATAAAAGGACAATTACCTTAAGTACAGAGTACGAACAGCCTGGAACCGGGAAGCAACCACCAGGCTGGATTTTTGGTTCATCAGGGTCTGCAGAACATCTAAAAGTATGAACTCATGAAACATAGAGAACTGACATTTTCATCAAGGGACATACATAATTTACCTGTTGGATACTGACTTGAGGCAATCTGAATGATGAGGATTCAGGAATAGAATCAAGTAGCATGCGAAAGGGATCCAGGTTACCCTCTTCAAAGACAAATAAATTGAATACTGCCATAAGATTCAACAAGCAGCCTTTAACTAGGAAATCAAGCCCACTAGCAAAACTTAGGGATAACATGCCTGAGAAGTGTAAAAACATAGTCTTGGAATTCCTGTGTCGCAAAGAGTTGGTATCCAACATATTCCCGAATAATTGTTGCATAGGAAGATGGATTCTAAAATTGCCAAAGCACTTAATCTTGCTCAAAACAAAATCATATTCCTCGCATGAAGAGTAATCCCTCAAGGACTTCAGGTTGCCTGAGTCACTATTGTGTCTAAGATACCGAATGGCTTCTAGTAATGAAGAGCTCATCAACTTCAAAATAGAAGCTAGAACACACAGATCTTCAAGGCAACCTCCAATTGGATTCGACGAGCTATCATTAAAAAAGTCAGAAGCTCTTACGATGATGCAACTCAAGATTGACAAAATCTCGTTCTGACAAGACTTATCGAGAACATGTTGACACTCCTTTACGTATTTGATAGCAGAGCTCACTAAGTCAGACTTCATTTTGTAGGCCATTCTGTCTAAACGTGATTCAGAAAAATCACCTAGCCGGGAGATTAGCTGATCAATTTTCTTCCTAGTAACTGGTGATAGAACAGAATCAAACAAAGGCTGAAAATTTTTCCCACAAATATCTCCGACAGAATCCTTGCAATTTCTACAATGTCTATCTAGTCTCAAATTCTTTATGCATTTCACATATAAAATTATTGAATTTTCAAATGCTGAGAAGAAACAGTTTGCAAGTCTGATATCTGGTTTCCAGTTTTCATAATAAGGAACATTGCTAATGGCTTCAGAAATCAATGAAATAAGATAAGCTTGTAAAACTTTTGGTGCGGAAAGGATGATTGGATTGAGAAGCAACAATGTGGCTGCAGTTGGACCAACTTCAAGTGATTGAAAAGAATATTTGTACTCCACAGTTTGCATAAAAAACAACCGCTGAAGGAAATCTTCAAGCACTTCTTTGCCATGAAATGCAATAGAGAAATGAGTAGAGATGACTTCCATCAGGACTCCCGTATCACCCCAACCATAATGTGATTTAAATAGCATTTCGCCAACTGGAGCAGCAGAGTCAATCAGCTTTAGAAAAGATCTTAGTTGCCCATGCACCAAAAGTTCGTCCAAAAATACCTGTAAACATAGTTTTTGCATTTTACTTGGCCAAAAGACAATAACTTGAAGCAAGCCTCAAAGAAAGTATGCAAGTAGAAATCTAGATAAATTAACAAAAGATGAAATGAGTAAAATAAATAGTCCAAGAGCATCAGAATAGAATCTAAGATAGGAATTAAGTTAAAAAATAGAATTACACTGGAAAAAAAATATTAAGAACACGAGAAGAAACTTTTAAATACAACAAACAGTAAAAGATGAACACAGTTGAAACTGGAAAACAATGGACATAAGCCTAATACAACAGTGAAAGGCGCTAATCATATATCCATTCTTTCTTTTTCATTCTGGTTTATACATGAGCAAAGTTACTAAGTCATTTTAGACAACTATCAAATTTTCATTTTGCAGTCTTTAGATGACAAGTCTGTAATTCTATGACCCTCTGTACACCATTCCAGGGATGCAAAGGTTATTCCAAAAGGGGGAAAAATCGTCTCAGTCAAATGATATTAGAATTCTCCAAGTTACATCAAAATACTCGACTTCAAAATTTTTGTAGCTCTTTCTTCCCTGAGAAAGACCAGACAAAACAAAAAACCTTGCCCAAATATATTCCATCGTGGCATCAGATTAAACTATCATTTCAAATCAACTTCTCTTATCTCGGAGTTCTGGTTTATTTAACTTCATATGAAGAGTTACAGATTCATTGACAAGGAATCTTCTGTGTCACTCAAAAGCATAGTGCAAGATAGAAACAGAGCTTTTCCCTTGATAACTGGAAGTAAGGCA
The DNA here is from genome assembly GCA_035583425.1 of Marsdenia floribunda. Classification (NCBI taxonomy): domain Eukaryota; kingdom Viridiplantae; phylum Streptophyta; class Magnoliopsida; order Gentianales; family Apocynaceae; genus Marsdenia; species Marsdenia floribunda. The sequence continues at coordinate 2,007,641 of JAXGGT010000004.1, forward strand.
ACCCTTTGACAAAATTAGTTTCTAAAGAAACCTTCAGTTCGTTACTAATGCAAACTTAGATGAGAAAGAGCACTAAAGCCCTCACATAGAACACGTGTTCTCAATTGTGTTTTTGCCCTATATATCCTTTCTGAATTGAGGTCATCATTCTACCTACAAGAACTACACTTCCGTCCCTATCGTCTGCAATACATAGAGAAACAAATTGTTTAAACTAGGAAAGATTTAATAGATTGTATTACCTCTATCGTTGAAGACACAAAATGAAGGCAAGGATCAGAAGGCTCCAGGAAATGCAAGGAAGCAACAAAGTCCTCCACACTGGAGGTTATGCAATCATCCTCATTATTGATGCATGAGTGAGGAACAGATTTCTCAAGGCGCATCTCCTCATTCTTTTGCTTCATATTGAAGTTCACCGAACTTAACTTTCGGAAGATCTCCAAGAGAACTTTCCCTTTTGTGAGAAGATAATTCTGCTGGTGTTCTAGCAAGTTCAACACGACCAAGGAGCACCTTAACAACAATTTCACTATTTCAACAGCACTGCAGATATCTGAGATAGTGCTGTCATCTCCAAGTTTCTTATTGGAAGAAGCACTAGATAAAGCCGAGAATAACTGCTCAAACTTCTTTGAAAGTTCTTGGAATAATACATCTGAGAGTCCACATATATCACCACTTGTCACTTCCATCCAATCATCACCAAATTCCACAGTCAAGTGATCTAATCCAAGTCCATTATTTGGACAACATTCTGCCTTCGAGCATAAACAATTAAGTAGGAGATACAATCTCCTCAATAAGAATGGATTTATACCCTGAGGCATGCAAATGATTAAAAAGTTAAGACAAGAAGTACAATCAAATACAACAATTCTTCCTCCATTGTTTAATTTCAAGATTCGATTTTTCTGAAGACTTCCTAAGGATCTCGTGTTGAGTGAAAGAATTAAACTTCTTAATTTAAATTTGGAAAAGTTAAACTAAACTTGACACTAAGTAAAATAAAGCCTTGCATTTCTCGCGGCTATCGGAATTCCATCACCGGAAAATTTCGAGCAGTATTCTCAATTTAATAACTCCAAATTCAAAAAATAAAAGCATAGACTCCAGACATTGTTCAAAATTATTATTATTATTATTATTTTAAATTACATATAAATACAAGACCAGCAGAAAGCATCAAGAAAATGCATACAACAAAAGGGTTTAACCTGAGGAGATTGAATGCAGGACAAAAGGAAGTGAAAATTAGCGCGAGAATCGTCAGTTGCGCCTTCTTGAGCTTTAACACGGCGCCGTCTCTTCATCTCATAGCCGAATCCAACAAGTCCTTTTGATAATCGAAATCGCCAAAAAGTTTCGAATTGAATCCTAGCAAATGATAGGGTCGAATTTTCAAGTAAAATGGCGAAAACGAGAAAGATTTCTCACTTTCCTTAAGGCAAATTGGCATAAATAGTCCCCAAACTATCCCCATTTGGTGACATTGGTCCCCAAACTATTTTTTTGGTGACA
>JAXGGT010000004.1:2011705-2023654 GCA_035583425.1 Marsdenia floribunda
TTTTTTTTTTGGTTCACTGCTTTATAAATTATAATCTTTATGATTCCTTTTCTACTTGGAGAAAGATTGAAATCTTGCTATGGTTACAGTAGAAAAGTGCAAGAGCAAGAACTGCTTTTGTTGTGCAATTTGATCGAGAAATTTAGCAAAGGGTATAGATCTTCTGGTTTGGTTTCCAACATTCGTATTTACCCATTTTAAAGATTTTTCCAACTTCCGTTGAATCCAACTTGTTTTTCATCGGGACGAGTTGTTTATTTGTGAAGTTAAAGGAGGAAACTTGGAGGAGGGGGTCGCAAATGCACGGCCTAAGCCGGCTGGGCAACGGCGTCAGTTCTACGCCGTCGTCAGTGTCGCCACCTTCGTCACCCAGGTACCGTCACAGTCGGAATAAGAATACTGCATCTGCGGAGGGCGGAGGGGGCGGAGTCGGAGGTAGTGGTAATGTAGGACACTTTATACGTGGGGGTGGTGAAATGAAACTGCAGAGTTTAGTGGATAGGCTGGGTTTTTTCGTGATTTCGGCAGTATATAGGCGGAGAGGAGTGCTTTTGTTGGCACCATTGTTATACATATCAGGAATGCTGTTATATATGGGTACATCTGGGTTTGATTCAGTTGTTAATATTAGCTCTAGACATGGTGCTGGATATGGGGACGACATCACAAGGCCTGGATCAGTGTATAGGAGTCCTCAGGTTTTTGAGAAGCTTTGGCCATTTATGGAGGCTGAGAACAATGGGAGCTCCAATTTGGTATATATATATATTTCTTCTTTTTCAAATAAATTCTTTGTGGAATTGTTTCTCGCAATAAATTGCTTCTGTATGCTCTCGAACTAAATAGCAAATTGTTGCCATTAGACTTGGGGTATTTGCAAATTTTGATTATTTGCCTCTTTTCTTGCTGTTGATAACTTGGTTAGTCTTAGGCAGCAATTTGTTTGTTTTATCATCAGGGAAAGAAGAATGAGAAAAGTCTTTGTCTGGGCAAAAGCCACGTAGTCTGATGTTAATCATCCCCAGGGACATTCAAGTGCCTTGATCACTTTTTCTTTTAGCATCCTGAGTAGTTTGTTTCAAAATAGAGGTGATTAACGTGGGATAAGATACAAGTTTAGTAATTTGCAAAATTTTGTGCTGTTAGAATACTGTTGTACCTTCAAAAATTCTCTCTTTTTTCCGCATAATTCAGGCTCTTGATGGGTAAAGATAAAACAAGAACTTAATATCATCACTTTTTCTCTTTTTTCCTTTGTAAATGGAATGGTTATGAGAGAGTTGGTTCTGGCTAAAGTGCAGCAGAATGTTGCAATTAAGGAGATTTCTGCTTCTTAATTTTTCTTTTTCCGTCTTTAACCGTTGTAGCAAAATGTTGAAGTATGTATATGAACAAGATAATAGAAGTGAGTCACATGGTTATTTATTTCGTAGTAATCATTATGATGATGCTTAGAGCAAAGTACTGATGTCCCAATGACACTTGGGTGCATGCAACAGGGGTTTTAATTTCTATTAGAGTTAATCAGCTGTATGATTACAGTGAACCGTAGTACTTGAGCTTGTGTTTTCACAGAAAATCCATCATTCTATTTGAAATTATGATTCATTGTTATTTTGCTCATTTTCAGCAATTTTTTTCTTTTTCATTTATATCTATAATAGGTGAAGAAAAATAAATAAATTAGTCCTTTTGCGGGGAAGATTTACTAATTCACTGATTAAGTTACTTATTCATTAGGATTGCTGATTTACCTTAATTTTCCAAATTTAGACTGCTATCCATCTAATATCATGTAAGATTAGGGAGTAAATGGTTCAAACATTTTATGGCCACTCAGTTACATCTATCAATTTCCTTGTTGGAGTAAGCACTTCTCTGCACCTGCATTCTTTTCATCCCATCACCCCTCTCCCCTTTCCCCTTCCCCCTTCTTTATGGTGCGAAAGGAAACAAGTGTGGAGCCTAAGAATAAGAATTTCTTTAGTGATCCCTGCTAACTTGATCTACATGTTTAATCTGAGGTTAAAAAGCTTCAATCTTCTGTTGCTACATGCAATGTTTGAAACTTTTGCTTGTTTCCTGGGACAAATGCTTTTTGCTTGATGTCTTTGTCATTGGATTATACTGCAGGTACTGAATGTTTGGATGTCAAAATCACATCAAAGTTGGAAGCCTTGTGTTCAGCAGACAATTCCCCAAGCAGGTTTGAATTGAGTTGATAGCTCCGGTAATTTAATACCTGTAGCTACTTTTCCCGGGATAAAATTTGGAATCAGAGGTATAAGAGGAACTTAATAATGGAACGAAAAAATTATGTCTAAAGAAGAAGAGAGATTGGAGTAGATTCTAGCATTCTTAGGCCCTTCAAGAGGCAGAAGATTTGATTGAAGCATCTCTTTATGGAAAACAATTTAAAGTTACATTGCAGAAAGAGGCTTAAAAAGGATCCTTTTCCAATTTCATTATTTACAATCTTCTTCTGATGTTACACCCTTAAACTTCTACTTTAGACCAAAAAGGGGATGCATCACCAAGTGACTCTTTTGCTGCCTGTATAACAACAAATATGGAGTATATATGTGCTATATATGAACTTGTCTACACTGATAATCTTCTAATTGACTTGTCTCCATTTCCCTATTAGCTAACACTAATTTAATGTTATCTTTGTCATGTTTATGCTTGAAGAATCCACAGAGGTTCCGAAGTCAAATGGCTTCCTTATAGTTGAAGCAAACGGTGGGCTGAACCAGCAAAGATTGTCAGTATGTTTTCTTTCTTTTTTTTTTTTTTTGGAAAAATTGGGGGGTATCTTAACATGGAGATATTTGCTAATATCTAGTTTCTTCCCCACAACCCAACCTTTGATGTCACTGTCAAATAGCTTATAAATGTAATTTGTCTGTGATATGCTTCTAGATTGACTCCCTGCTTATTACCCTAACAGTTTTAGGTGAACTAATGACTTATAGTTGCTTCTGCTTTCCCTTGTATCTGTCCTTCTGTCGAGCTCCTTATGTCTAAATGTTACATTGAAGTGAGTGTTTACATGATAATCTGATGTTAACATTGACTGAGATATTTGGTATTACTGCTCCCTCTTTAGCATTTTTTTTCCCCCTTTTCTTGGGGGTCGGAGGATAATCTACTCGAAAGTCAAATGTTAATGAACACATTTTTGTGTCTGAGATGTCTGAATTACCTACTGAATCTTTTCCATATTATGCAGATAACTGATGCTGCAGCACTGGCAGGGCTACTTAATGCTACTCTTGTTATTCCAATATTTCATTTTAATAGTGTTTGGCGAGATTCTAGGTGAGATGGCATTACAAGTTGAACTCCTGTAGTTTCTGATATTGTGCAATTTCTGATATATGTACCAGGAGTAAAAAAATGAAGTATGAACCTGAAGTAGTAGTTCCTCCATGGTATTAAGTTCTTCTATCAATGAAAATTTATTTAAACTGTTGCAGTAAGTTCGGAGACATATTTGATGAAGAATTCTTCATATATGCCCTCAAACATCGTGTAAATATTGTAAGAGAGCTTCCAGAAGATGTGCTTCAGCGCTTTGATAATAATATAAGCACTATTGTCAATCTGAGAGTCAAAGGTTGGTCGAGCCCAACCTACTATCTCCATAAGGTTTTACCAAAACTTTTGGAGTTGGGGTATGTTTCTATTACCATATGCTACTGGAAATATCTGTTCTTTTTTAAAGACATTTTCTCTTTCATTTAGCATGAAAGTCAATGACTTTTAAGGTTCTTCTAAATCTATACATGAAGTGTGACACCATATTCCTTTCGGGGTATTCATGACCAATCATGGTTGTTCATTATCATTAAAGAAGCTTATTGTACTTCAGAAAAATGAATCTTATGATACAGTTACACTTCTCTATTCCCTATTTATGAGAGTAACTTGATTCTTGTTCTTCATTACTTCTCCACTGAGAGGATTCTTTTTGTTCAGTCTACTGATAATATTAGTTACATTCTGAACTAATCCTTGGATTTGTTCTCTTACCCTAGGGTTTAGTATGGCAAAACCACCCATCCGACCTTGCAGTGCAGGCATGTGATTAGTTCATACCATTGACCTATAGATTAATCCAGTTTTAATGTTAGGGGTATCCTGGAAACCTTCATCTATAGTAAATTTGCATGAAGGTGTGTTTGACAAGGTGAGAAACTAGAATTGGCTCTTGAATCTGAATGAAGCAAATTTTATTTTGGCTAAGAAAAGGGGTCTCTAGCTAGAAAATTGCTTCTTGGTACATCACTACATCAGAGAACTGACAGAAATATGTACAGTTAAATACACTTTGTGGCATATTCGCAATAGAGATTATCTTTGCTTTTGCTAACGCAGTCCACAGAGATTCTTTGCCAGTATGTGTGTGGAATTGAATGGACACTTTAGTTTAGATGAAATAAGTGCTGCAGTGGAAATTTTTTTCAAGGTAGAGCAACTTTTCTTGATAAGTCCATTGAATAAGGAAACTATAGGAGATATGTTGACTGAATCATCACTTGTGTCCTGTTTCCAATTCGGTGCTTCTGCTTTTTTTCTGTTGCTTCCATTTGCCTTTTTCTTTTCTCTATCGTTTTTTTCCCCTTGAAACTGATGGAGGTGATGTCCTCATATGCTCTTTTTTTTTCTCTCTCATTTAATGTACTCGCTAACTATTTTACTATCAGTAATGAATATCTCCATTTTACCAAATAAAGAAAAATATGGTTCGATGATGTGATACATATTGCTGCATATTATTGATATCCTTGGCACGTACTTTCTCTGTACGAGAGTTAATTAAAGCATGAATTGTCAAACAATACATAACAATTTTAGAAAAACTTATATTTGCTGCTAATTGACTCTACTTTTCCCAGTAAATAATGAACCAGTACCTGTAAACTTTCCATAGTTCCATAGATTTGTTATTCGATGTTTAATAGCATTTTCTGTTTTCACATTGATGGTACAGGGCTGTACGGATTGCACCTTTTTCTAACCGATTAGCTCATGCAGTTCCTCCCGATATCCAAGGGCTTCGGTGCTTGTCCAACTTTGAAGCACTCAGGTTTTCAGAATCCATAAGAATGTTAGCCGCAAAAATGGTTGACAGGATGGCTAAAAGTAGCTTGAAAAGTGGAGGGAAGTATGTCTCAGTGCATCTCCGATTTGAAGAGGTGCTTTATTCATCTCTGTGTTTCTCTGGATTGTGAAGATTGCCAGTGTTATGTGTGAAGTTAACTGTTGTTCCTCCTCGTTGTTATTAAGGATATGGTTGCATTTTCTTGTTGTATATATGACGGCGGTGATGAAGAAAAACGTGAGATGGATATTGCTCGTGAAAGAAGTTGGCGAGGGAAATTCCGTAAAAGGGGTAGGATAATAAGACCTGGTGCTAACAGAAGGGATGGAAAGTGTCCATTAACTCCACTAGAGGTATGTTGGATGCAACAAATGTCCATTTGCCTCTCTATTGCCCATCCCCTCAACTTTTCACTCTTCTTTTTTTTCTTTCACATCCTGTTGCACTATAATGGTGCATTGCTCTATTGTTAATATGTAAAATCTGATGCTGCAGGTAGGAATGATGCTCCGGGGCATGGGGTTCGACAATAACACCTCTATATATGTTGCAGCAGGCAAAATCTACAAAGCTGAAAAGTATATGGCTCCACTTAAACAAATTTTTCCACGTTTGCAGACGAAGGAAACACTTGCATCCCCTGAAGAACTTGCTCCATTAATGGTATACTATTGAAAGAGAAAAAAAAAGGTTGTACATAATATACCTAATGCAAGTAGTAGTAGTTATGAACTAACACTAGAAAATGTAGGGGCATTCGTCTAGGTTGGCTGCTCTTGATTATACAGTTTGCCTGCACAGCGAAGTTTTTGTTACAACTCAAGGCGGTAATTTTCCACATTTCTTGATTGGCCATAGACGGTATCTGTATGAAGGACATGCCAAGACAATCAAACCGGACAAGAGGAAGTTAGCTTTATTATTCGATAACCCAGAGATCAGGTACCGATGATTCATATTCTCTCATTAGAATGAAAGACATTATGAACTTCTCGACTTGTCTGTTACTATATTTGTCACTGTCCATTCGATATATTCATCATCCCACTACTAAATCAAATACTATCGCTCGTATCCATAGCTGGGAAAGCTTTAAGCACCAGTTGCAAGATATGCTTCGTCACAGTGATATCAAAGGGATCGAAACAAGAAAACCTGGAAACTCACTGTACACATACCCGATGCCAGACTGCATGTGTAAGCAAGGAGAAGTTAGAAACGGTAACACTACTGGATTCAAATAAAAATTTTCAGTCTTTTTGTTTTTTTTTTATTTTTATTTTTCTCCATTATTAACCTTAACACAGAAGAATATAGATGAACTTCCTATCTTCTTATACCTGTATCTTATAGATAGAAGAGCTAAAGAAAAGATTTTTGAAGTCATTCTTTTATTACATATTCTTCTTCTTATTATTATTATTTATTAGTTTCTCTCTCTAAGCTGTTAAGTTAATGATTCATTTAGGCTGAGCAGCTCTAACTTGTACTATTTTGCTCACATTTGATTATCTATATATACATACATATACATACAGCACAAGTTTTAACAGCTTGTAATGTACTGAATTCTTTATACAGTGAAAGCTACGAAAGTTTTGTTCTTTTCACTTCTTACAAATACAATGTTGTTAACATTTGCCTCGTTTTTTTCACATCTTGTGTTTTAAATCTATAATTTAGTAATCAGACTTGTTCTATGAAGGGAAATTCATGTGGAGTAAACAGCAGATTCCAATATATACATACATATATATATATAGTTGAATCAGTCTTGATCTGAGACTGGAAGTCTTGAAAAAGACTGTCTGCTCGTGTATGTTGAATAAACTGAGTATGAATGCATTCCAGTTGATGTATAGCTTTTGACATTCACTAACGACCCATCGAGTCTAAGTGAAAGTTGTTTGGTTTTCCTTTAAACAAGGTCTCGAGTTGAAAATTTATGAATGAAAAAATAGGGTTTATCAAGTAAAATTTGAACTCAAAATTTCTACTTAAACTCTGTCATTAGTTTTAACTTGATTGTGCCCAAGATTCGAACTCAAATCTCACAAGATACTAAGACTTAAACTTAGCTTTTATATGATATATCAATTTTTCTAAAAGTTATAGCCAATAATTATGATTAGAATATTTTTATTTAAATTTTGCCTGTATCCCTCTTTTAATCAAGAAAATGGGAAGGTTTGAACAAAAATAAATAAATAAATAAAAATTACATTTTTTTTTTTTGTCCATTTTGCTTCAATCATTCAAAAGTCGGAATGACAATTATACCCTTGAGACTACAATAATAATAATAATAATAGCGGAGATAATAAAAATATATTGTACATTGTAACTGAAATGGTTTTTTATTTATTATTATTATTATTTATTTGGAGATCCAAATCAAGGGGAGGCGCTGATGTGATATACAAACAAAACATGAGCAGAAGGAAGTACCCAAAAAGCTCACATTAACTCACGTGGCACCATCACCAACTCTCTTTACCACCTTATAAATAAAAAACTAAATATTAAATGAAATTTTTTTTTTTAAAAAAAATAATTTATTTATAAATTAATCGAAAAATTTATTATTTATTTACTATAGAAAAAATAATAATAATAAATGTAGTAGCCCCACAGCACAAGGGGGCCAACTCATCGTAAAAAGTAAACCTACCTACCAAATCCAACCCCATCTTTTAACAACTGGTCTTTGTCACCAACTTGGTCAAATATCCCCTCCACGCCCACTCTCCACGCCTACCCCTACTCCTACCCCTACCCCACCACAAAAGCATCCAAACTATTGGCTTAATAATTTCCATTTTTCTCATCAAACGCCACCCCCCCCCCATCCCGTCGCCCTCGCCCACCTCTTTCCATAGTAATATATATCCTCTTTTTTTCAATCAAATTCAAACCATCCCCACATCTCCTCTTTTCACCGGCGGTTTCAGACTTATCTCTATCAGAAGAAAGATAATAGTAGAGACAAAAAAGGAAAAAGAAAAAAGAAAAAAAACACTGCCTCTGCTACTAATCTCTCTCTCTCTCTCTCTCTCCCTATATATATATTTGTTGTGTGTGTGTGTGTGTATATGCAGACGCTTTCTTGAGGTTTCGGAAGCTTTTTTTTTTTAGCGAAATCAGCCGAGAAAGAAAGGAAAAGGGGAGAAGAGAGAAGAATTGAAGGAGGATTTGAAAAAAAAAAAAAAAATTGGTTTGGTTTTCTAATATTCATGGGACGTTCACCTTGCTGTGAAAAGGCTCATACAAATAAAGGAGCATGGACTAAGGAAGAAGACCAGCGACTCATCAACTATATTCGTGTTCATGGTGAAGGTTGCTGGAGATCCCTTCCTAAAGCAGCAGGTGAGGAAGAGGAGATATAATTAAAAGAGGGTTAGGGTTAGGGTTAGTTTTAGGGTTGTTTGATCAAATTTGGGTTTTTTTTTTTTTTTTTACTTTTTAAATTATGGTTTTGGTTGGTTAAATTTGGTTCCAAAAAAAAAATTAATTAATTAATTAATTTTTAATTTGTTCTGTTGTTTTGTAGGATTGCTGAGATGTGGAAAAAGCTGCAGATTGAGATGGATAAACTACTTGAGGCCTGATCTCAAGAGAGGAAACTTCACCGAAGAAGAAGATGAAATTATCATCAAACTCCATAGTCTTCTGGGAAACAAGTATGTTTCAATAAGTAACTAATTTCCATTGTCTTGTCTGCCCCTTTCTTCTTTTTCTTCCTGTATGGTTCATACTGATTGATGCAAAAGGGGGGAAATTTATTTCTTTATTTTTTAAAAAAAATTTCAATAAAGTTCCAATCTCTGTACACTTTCCCATTGTTGAAGAATTGGGACCACGTGGAAAGTTAAAAAACATAGATGTTCCAGAAACAATTTTTTTTTTTGTTTGCAGTAATAATCTTTGACTTGGTTGGTGGAAGGTCCTTATTTTTTTTCTTGGGAAACTAAAAACCAGCTTAGCTCCTACCAAACTTGTCTTGTCTTTTTTTTTTTTTTTTTTTTTTTAATTATTATTATTTTCTTCTTTTTAATTGTTTTCACTTTTCATTATCAGTGTGTAAATGGGGTAAAATTTCTATTTTAGTATAATAATTTGTTTGAATTTAAGCAGGTTTTGTTGGGTTTGGTTACGGTGCTTGTTTGTTTGTTCCCTTGAATCTGAACTCTTAAGATTGATTAAATTTGTTGCTGAAAAATTAGAAAGGAAATTAAGAAGAAAAAAATTAATGGGTCTGTTTAATTAAATTTGTGCAGGTGGTCATTAATTGCTGGCAGATTGCCCGGTAGAACCGACAATGAGATCAAGAATTACTGGAACACACACATAAAACGCAAACTCGTTAGCCGTGGAATTGACCCTCAAACCCACCGGTCACTTAATGCCACCGCCTCCGGCGCCGCTACTACTACTACTACAGAAACTCAAGCGGTTCCAAGCATTTGCCTAGACTTCAGAAACTCAACTGCAGTATCTCCGGCAATAATGGAGACCACAAAACCTGCAGCATCTTTCAAACTGATCACGTCAGATATCTCATCATCTGCCGATCAAGATAGTACCACCAAGTGTTCCAGCGGCACAACAACTGAAGAGATCACTCAGGCACGGCCCCCGACGTTGCCGCCGCAGGTACAGCTTCAACAAGTACAAAAACAAAACAACTACGTCAAGGAAGAGGTAGAAGAAGAAGAAGAAGAACTTAATCTTGAATTATCACTCGGACTTCCACCACGGGTATCAGTATCGTCATCCAAGTCTAGTGCAACTTCTTATTCCAGTTCCGCCGACTCCAAGATTTCTTATGGGTTCTTCTTCGGTGGTGGTGGTGTTGTACCATCGTCGTCACGTACTACTGTTGCTCCACTACCGGCAGCAACAACAGCTACCGCAGCATCGGTTATGGGAGCTGCAAATGCGGGAGTGTGCTTGTGTTGGCAACTAGGGTTTCAGACAGGTGGACAGCTATGTAGGAATTGCTGCCAAATGAAAAATGGCGGTTTCAGATATTCTTGGAGTTCCTGAGAATTTTTGGCCCGTAGGCGCATCCTCCACTAGGCTTAGCTTCTTCCTTTTTTTTTTTTTTTTTTTCTTTTTTTATGAATCAAAATTACCATATAACTCCTACATTTGTAAAAGCCCCTTTTACTAATAGAAGAACGTAAAAGAACGTAAAAAAAAAAAAAAGAAAAAAATCAAGAGGATTTGTTCTCAAATATTCTTTTCCTTTTCACCATTGACTATAGATAATGATTGTTGATTAGCACATAATTCAATTTATCTCACTACAATTTTTTTTTTTAAATTTTATTATCTTTAACATGATTTGAACTTATAACCTCTTAACTAAGTGGTTATTATCAATTAATTTATGTTAATTTATCACATTCTTTTTTTTTTATTTAAAATTAATTTTTTAATTTTTTTTTAATAAAAAAATAAATTAATTTTATATTTGGGACTATTTCATAAAAATATTAAAAATATATAATTTTAAAATAGAAAGTATTACTCTTTTTATAATAGCTCATTTTTATCATTTCTATAAGCTAAAAATAATTACTGGTGTAATAACAATTTTACTTATAATTATAAATTTTTTTTTTTGTGACACACATAAAAAAAAAATATAAATTATTAAATATTAATCAAATGCAATATTGTTAACATGAGGTGCACTCCTAAAAGATTACCAACAGTTTCTTGCACTCTTGAAATATGTATATATATATATATATATGATTGAATGACGATTAATGAAGAAAGGTGTGGCTAAAGTTAGGCACTAGCTAGTGATTATTTTCACATATTTTTACATGGCTTAATCACGTTTCTTTAGAGAGAGAGAGAGTGAATTGACAAATTTGGGTTTTTTTTTTTAATTAATTAATTAAATTATGGGGGTTGATTCAAATAGGGATAAAGTATATAAATAGAGAAGTCAATGAAATTAATTAAATATAAAAATATTAATTACCTAACAAATGCATGACGACGCTTCATTAATTCTGTAAAATCAAAAGGAAAAAATTTTCAGTTGCGTAAAGCAATTGAGAAAATTAAAAACAAATTTTCAGTTCCTTGCCTAAAATATGCACATGAAGTAATTGACTTTCATTTATTAATAATAATAAAAAATAAAAAATAATTGATAACATAAAAAGGCAAGTTTTTTTTTTTTTTTTTTTTTTTTTTTTCTTTTAAATTTTCCCCCCTAAATATATATTTTATGGTAAATTCCGTGTAAAAATATCATACATATATTTATTAATTATGCTTCTTTAATTTTATTCCCATTCAATGAAACCAATAAACCATTCAAAGACATATTTTTTGACTAGGAAAGAAATGTCTCATTTTCTTTTAACTCTAATTCAGAAGAAATTTATATTCAAGACTATAATATATACATTTAAAAAATAGTATAATATCTTTTTTAATATTTTTTACTTGATCAGTTAAATAAAAATTATTTTTAAAAAAAAAAATTAATTACATCAATCGAATAATCCATTTATTTTCATAAATAATGTATTTAAAAGAAGGAAAATAAATAAATAAATAAATAAATTTTGGATGTTATATATATATATATATATATTTTTTTTTTTAAAAAAATGTTGACTAATTAGTTGTTAAAATTGTGTTATTATTGACTTTATTGGATCTCTATTGTCAATTTGGATTTTGAGTATTATTATATGTAATATTACTTAAAAGTTTAACATATATTTCATATTTTTTACTAAATATGGCACGCTTGTGTTAAATTTTTATGATACTCATTTTTCGGACCTATATATATATATATATATATATAT
>JAXGGT010000004.1:2039949-2055663 GCA_035583425.1 Marsdenia floribunda
TATTAATGACCCTCCATAATAATATCATATACATATATATATATATATATATATATATATATATATATATATATATGTATAGCCACCTCTACCAATTTAATTAGCTTTCCTTTCAACCAACCATCAAACCTTAACTTTCTCAATGTTCCATCATTCGAAGGTATCCAAAAGACTTATGTACGTAATTTGATTTATGAACAAAAACACAGTACTGATCAGACAGCAGTCCTGCTTGCATGCATGGATTAGGGACTGTGGCTGATAATTATATAAGGCCATGAATGATATTCCCATCAGCCGCGCGCATGCGGTGTGGTACTAATTTATACCATTTTTTTTTTTTTTTTTTTTTTTGTTACACTAATCTGGTATCCCAATTCAATTAATGATTTGATTTTAACTCATAAAACCTAATTTTTGCTCGAAAGAAAGTCTCACGTTAGCTCTTACGTAATTCTAAGTGTTGAATTCATGATTGCGTATAATGCAAAGTGTTTATTTATTTGTGCCAAATTAAGAGTTTAATGTATTTTTTTTTTTTTTTGGGAAAATTGGTCATTTTAGTCCTCGTACTAATTTTATTTGGACAAAGAGATACCTGTTTTTATTTTTAGATAAACGAATCTTCATTCTTTTTTCGTTTGAACAAACGGGTCCTTTTGACCAATTTTTGTTAAAAAAAAATAATAATAAGAGAAGAGAGGAATTATGAGAAATTAAAAAATAAAATAAAATAATTATCATCACAATATGCAGAATAATAATAAATTATATAAAAACTAACAGCTTTTTCCAAAAGAAATTGGTCAAAAGGATCCGTTTGTCTAAACGAAAAAAGAATGGGGATTCATTTATCCAAAAATAAAATACAGGGTCTCCTTTGTCCAAACGAAATTAATACGGGGACTAAAAAACCAAATTTTTTTTTATACCTATATTATTTTCTGGTAAGGATTTTGGTCTATTTTGATTAATTTTCGATCAAGTTAGTATCTTGCAACTACTCTTAAATAACCATATTTCTTTAAAGTTTTAACTTATTGGTCCATTAAGTTAGAATAGATATCGACTAGTTGTAAGACTCTAATTTAATAAGAAATTAGCCAAAATATAATTAAAAAGATTAACACGGTCATTCAAAAATAATATGCATCCCAAAAAAATAAATACTAAAATAACCAAATTTTCTTCTTTTTTTTTTTTTTTTTTAAATTTGAAGCATTTTTGCCTCTGCCATGTCTCGAACTCATGACCTCTTGAATCATAAGTGAGGCTGTTACTAACTGAGCTACACCTTCTTGACAATAACCAAATTTTCTATATACATACATAATGAGTGTGATGTAGCCTTCTCCCTCGGGTGATTTCTTCTCCTACAAGACAAAAACCCTTTGCTAGGGTACAAGAGGTAATTTTTTTTTGAATATCTTTCCATTCTTGGAACAACTGGTGCATTATTGCTTAATTTATCTCCTGTTACCATTTTATTTTAATTTTTTCCCTTGAAAATATATATGTGTGTGTGTGTAATGCATGCAGACAAATTGGGTCATCCGTATCAAAATCTGGGCAATCTGATGATCAATAAAAGGCAAATGTTTTTGGTTGTCTTTAGTTTTGGCATCATATCCATCTTTGATTGTCATCTTCTGTGAGCTCAGACGGAGACACTAATTATGCAGCGATTTTTGTTTGTTTCTTTAAGCTGTTCCATCACAATTAATTAATTTTCCATACATACATATTTTAGAATCTTCATAATTACATTAAATCACATGACTATTAAATACATAATTAATATGTATATACACACGCGCACACACACACACACAAAACATACATAAAAAGGGCATTGATATTAATTTTCCATGCACTAAAGGAGAATGGTTTCTTACCTATATTCTTTCTTCTATAACTCCCAACTTACAAGACAATCAAATGAAAACACACAAAGGATTTATATTTCTTGCACTGATTTCTTTGAATGACAAATTTTGGAGAAATACACACACACACACATACATACATACATACATATATATATGGATGAAGTTTGTTGAGACCTTGCTAGCTTGGGACGTAGCTGATTAGCGCGATTTTCTTTCTCTAGGTATCTTTATCTATTTATAATATCGTACATTGGAAGGTGTTGCACGGAGGTTTGACTCATCAATCGTGTTTGCTGTATTAATTAATTCAATTTGATGGGTTGAAAGATGATAGCCAATTGGTGAAGTTTTGGAATGTAGCACCATCTGCTCTGTAGTGCTTGAACGTATAGTCCAGGAAATCAAACCACGTGAAGTCAGGGTACTTTCTTGGCTCTTCTCTGCTAATCAGATCTTCTGGTGGCTTTACAACTTTGTCCTCTCTAGGGTTCAAGAAATATGTTAATGATATTCTATCTTGATGCTTGTTCACTATTGCCCTGTGCAGGCAACTCTTGTATATTCCATTTGTTATTGCCTGCGCGCACACACACGTACCATGTAATAATATATATATATATATATATATATATATAAAGATATACATATGTATGTATGATTAATAATTAAACATACGTACTGAGAAAGTATCGCCGATGTTGATAACAAAAGCATCGTTTCTTGGTCGAATTGATTTCCATTTGTTGTCCACGAACACTTCCAAACCTCCAACTTGATCTTGATGTAGAATAGTCAAAGATGTTGGGTCGTTATGTGGTCCGACCCCAAGAGTTAAACCAGGTTCTGGACAAATCGGGTAGCAATTAGCTCTCACGATAGCACTGCCATCTCTATAGAATTCCTTGAAGTAAGCTCCATCCACACCTAAACTTATCCCTAGAAGCTCCACTAGAACAAGGGATAGTTTCTTCATAGCTTCACTATACTTTTGAAATACCCTTCTGATGAAACAAATCAAAAAGGAAGAAAACTTCAATAAATGATATATATATATATATTATATACCAACAACTCATTGGTCCAAGTGGTACATAGGAATATGGTTCAACTTTAGTAATTAAGGTCTCAAATGAGTATTGAGTATTCAATGGAGTTTATTTTAGAAGTGATGACTACTGGATACCAAGAAAGTTAAACAAATATGCATATATATAGACTAGCTAGCTAGCTAGCTAGTTACTTACCCTATGTCTTCAAATTCTTTGCCAAATTTTGATTCGAAAAAGCCTACTACAACACCGTCAGGGCCGTCGTAAGGGAATCCAAAAGTAATAGTTTCTTTCCATGGCAACTTGGAGGAATACCTAGAAGAATGAGCAATGGAATAGCCAAACCGGCTACCGGGGAGTGGCTCGCCCCTTAGCTTTTCAGCAACAGGAAGTACGAAGAAGGCTTTAGCACAGTGATGAGCAAGTTTGATCATCTCGGGATCGACTCCGTGATTGATCACTTGAAAGAATCCGTGGTGCAAACACGATGATCTAACCAGATTTGCTGCATGGCGAGTTGCCTCTTTCTCACCTTTAAAGTATCCATGGAGATCGACAAGGGGTTCTTGAAGTTCGTGTTGGGCAGGCACTAGGTCTTTCTCGGGCCATAGGAATTGGCTAGGGATACTGCTTGAAATCTGTAACTGGTTTGCAAAAGCAGATGAGTGTTTCTGAATATTGTTGTTGCTGTTGTTGTTGTTGTTGTTGAGGTGGTGGTGGTGATTATGGAAGCCAGATTGCAAAGCCATACTATACTCTCCCTCTCTGATCTCTCTCTCTCTCAAGGATAGAAAGCTGCGTAAGTAATTATGAGTACAAGTGATGAGATTTCTTGTAAAATTTATTGAAACCAAAAAAAAAAAAAAAAAAAAAGGAGTATAGAAAAGACAAAAAGATGATCATCATCACTTAGACAAAACACAAGGAGAGCTGGATATGGAGGAGGACAACAGGGATTAAAACTCCTTGAAAGAAAAATAAATTTTAATTAAGTGAATAGGACAAAAACAACGGTCCTATAACGATAAATACTCTATCTAATATAGGTCCAAAAATGTTAAAAAGGCAGATAATAGAGAGAACATAAATTGTCATAAATTTGAATTATTTTTAAGGTAAAACAAAGAAATGAATAACAATGATAATGAAATTAACCGAAGAAATGAAGTTGATGTCAGAATTTCGGTGAACAACTCAAATCTTTAAATGAAGATGGAGAACCACTTATAGATGAAGATAGGATGATCAGTTTATGTATCACTTGAAGTTAGCAATTACCTGCAAAATAAGGCAAATCGGAGAAAGTCTCCTTTTTTGCCCGTCCAAAAAGATTAGTCAGTAATGATATCATCTCGTTCTATTTATAGAAGAAGGATATTTACCTTTTTTATAGGCTGAAATGGCATTTTTGAAAATTTAATTAGCCATAAATTTTGTCAACTCGAATATTATTTTGGTTGCTCCTCGTGTGAATAATTTGTAACAAATATTTAATTTATAACATATTTGATATAGATTAATTCTTTGTCTCTGTTGGATTTTGTATGTCCAGTTCACTAGTTTACTTTGGACTATTGAACTGAGATTGTGATTCTTAGTGGGAACTTTGGGAATTTACTTTTTGTTTTTTGACAATTGTCTTCCCCGACGGTTAGTATTCTCCGACATAGAGGTTCCCATCAACTAGACCATGTTCAAGTATAGAAAAACCCTTCCAAGTTTCAATTTTTGACTTTGTATTGAGTGTGATATGGGTAGAAAATCGGTTGTCTATAAGGTAGTTAGGACTTATGATCCAAACACCCTTATATTATATGAATGGTTGGCATATATGTAAAGATCTTCAGGGGACTCCTCAGTATGTAAATGGTAAATGGATTTTACACGTAAAGAGGGTTAATTGTGAGTCATTGGGATATTCTCCTGATATGTTTTTAACTCTTGGTTCTAACATGGTTGAATGTAGTGATACTCTCAATTTATATTTAGAAAATTTTTACTAACATGTGTTTCCATCGTCTGACTTCCAGGGAGGAGTCAGCTGATGAGAGCGCTTCCACCATGCAATCTTAGAAATCAGATATAGAATCTTCTGAAACTCCTGGTGACTTTGAACCTTCTGTCTTCCCTTTAATCAAGAACACTACTACTAGGAGTGAAGTCACCGAGTTAATTAATCAATGCAATATAGATACCACTAGGTATAGAATGTATAGAGGAGTTGAAGTGAATGAAATGTTAACTATCTCTGTTCCTATTCCTTTGGCCCATTTCCGTGCTAGTTTACGATTGCCAATTGACCCATCATTGCTAAAGTTATTGAGTTGTGTAGCAGTCAGCCTACTTGGTTTCATCCAAATGCTATTAGATACATGACTTGTTTAATTGCCTTGTGTAGACGATTAGCCACTGAGCCCTCTATTCCTCTGTTTCTATATTACTTTGATTTAGTAAAATCCAGAGATGGAGTTATGTCTGTTTGTCTGAATAGATAAAAAGTTTATATATTCAACTCCTTTCCAATTAAGATTGTCCAGAGAAATAAATGGGTAATGGTTGAATCCTCCAATGGTTTCCCTTTCATACCACTTGTCTAATCTTTCACTACCCCTTCTTATCCTGATTATAAATTTACTCCTGAAGAAATCTTGATTAAATCTACTATTGAAGGGATATTGAGTAATGATGTGAGAAATCAAAAATTCTTCTTTTCTTATCTGCATTGTCTGAGTGATGAGAGCTTGACTTATGTTGGCATTGGAACTGATGAAACTTGTAGATCAACTTTAGGAATAGATGAAGATATCAAATATCCTTTGTGGACCATCCACGAGGATAGAAAATTGAGTACTAAATGTCCTAATTGCTTCACAACTAAGAAGATAATCTATGCTCCATCTATTGGTGTAAAGCTTATTTGATTTACCTTTTCCATGTGAATAGTTTAACTACTTGTATGACAATTAACAATGTATCTTAGTGTTTGCAACTGAGATGGAGTTTTCTGCTATATTAGACAAGAGATTGGCTGATTTGAGAAGTAAGCAATCTAGAATGAGTTCTCAGGATAAGAAGGTTCCTCTAATCATTTGCAAAAAACAAACTATAAGATTTGCTAAGGAGGTTGAGGAAGCAGTTACTGAAGAAGAGACTGGAACTATTGGAAAAAAGAATATTGAAGTGAAAAAGAAAAGTTCTGCCAGTCTTCCTGTTGTTTCTGCTACTACAAGAAGAAGAAGAGCAGTGACAAGTAAGATTTTCTTTATTTTAACATTGTAATTTTGTTGATGATAACCAATTTATCATCTTTTTCATTTGCAGGAGATCAAAAAGCCAAAGAAGATTCTAGCTCCAAAAAGGTCAAGGCTGGGAGCTCCAAGAAGAGTTCAAAGAAAAGAACTTTAGTTGTATCTTCATCTGAGACTGAAATTGAGGAACAAACTCGTTTGGTAAAAAGAAGAAAAAGGTTCCTATTGAGTCAAATGTTGAAGAACTTCAAGTTCAGGGTGAAAGGTTTGAAATTCTTGAGGTTGAAACTGCTGATATTCCACCCCCTCTTTCTCCTATACATATTTCCACTGAAATTCCTGCTTCCACTAATATTCCTCATTCCTCCTTCTTCCTCAATTTCTGTTATTACTGTTGTCATGAGGAGCATGGAGAAAGGTAAAGGTCCTATGAATGAATTAGCAAGCTGGTTGAAGGATAACTTTCAAATGTCATCCAGTTTTCAAGGAATGTCAGTGTTAAGGGAAGAGATTGTGAAATTTGCTCCTCTGTTGAGAAATCTAAACCTAATATTTGCTCGAATTGGTAGCCAACTGGGAGCTAGTATAATTACTAGAGGCTGTGGATGTTGATACTTTTAAGGAATTAGATAAGAGAGAAGTTGAAGACGATGGTAACTTGGGAGGAGCTTTCTTGACTCTAGTATGAATTATTTGTATCTTTTTAAATTTGAATCTGATAAGTAACTTAACTGAAAAATTGAATCTCTCTCTTGCAGTTTAACTCTTGTTTTTTTAAGTTGCATGAAAAGGCATTTGAATATGCTTGATCTCAAAGACAAGAGAAAGATTTCTCAGAGAAATTAAAGAAAGTTGAGATTGAAGCTTTAAAACTAAGAGCTGAAGTTGATGAAGCAGGGAAAAGAATTTCTGCTTTACCTTGTGATTGAAACTGAGAGAGTTAATTTGAAAACAAGGGTTGTGGAAAAGGATGAGAAGATGAAAGAGTTATTGAATGAAAAAGGTAAATGGGTTGAATAAGAGACAAAATTAAGGAAGGAACTGTCTGTTGCTTTTGATGAAATAGATAATTGGATGGGAAAGTTTCAAAAGTCGACACTTGAACATTTGAAGATAAAAGAAGAATGTGAAGGGTTAAAGCTTTCTTATGCTAAATTATTTGATGAGAATTGTAAGTTGAGGGATCAATTGCTATCTATGAATTTGGATGCTTTGAAAGCTTAAGCTATTGAAGAGTTTAGAAACTCTCAAGGCTTTATAGAATAAATGAGCTCAGCTGATGGTAGGTATGTGAACAAAGGAGCTGCATATATCATAAGACAATTTTGATCACTGATTTCAAATAAGATGGATTTGGAAAGAATGTTTTTAGAACCTTTGGATAGTTTGAAGGCCAAAGAAGGTGCTACATTTGTTCCATTCATAGATGAAGAATTGGAGTCAATAGCTAAGAATGATGAGAAGAAAGGAATTATCTGGGAACCTCCAGTTACTTTGGTTCCGTGCTTTTGGGATTTGCTAGTTGTGCCTATTGGATATCTATATGGTAGTGCGGAAGCTTTGGTTGATCCTACTAGAGCTTTGGTTCCTTATGGAGATCCTACAGTTGTCCTAAGTGAAGCTTCCACTTTTGTGATTTCTTTTTCCTCTGAGTTTCATGCTGAAATTATTGGAGTTATTCCACGAATGGATCTACCAACAACTGCTACTAAACCTTCTCTTCCTTCTCAGGGACCTTCAATCTAGATGCTAGCTTCTTCTCCTTTTAATCAATCTCTTGAAGTCTATGTTTTGAAGAATCCTTAAAATGTCTCGGAACACTTTTTTATTTTAAGTATGTAATAGACAAGTAACATAGTTTTATAATGCAATATTTTATGAACTTGACTTATAAGTTTGTTCCTATAATGATATTTAAATTTCAATACTTAAACTAAAATGGGAATTTATTTATAAATAAAGGGATTGATTTAAAACTTGTGAAGGCATTTTTTAAGCCTTGTAAAGGTATATTTAAACCTTATGATGGAATTATGTTTAAATTCCATTATCGTTCGAATTGAGATTATTTTTTTAAATCTCATATTTTGAAATTACATTTAATTTTCAAAATGTTTGAACTAAAGTCATATTTGAGCCTTATATTCAAAATGTTTAAACTCATTGAAGTTGTATTTGATCTTCATGTTTAGTATTCAAACCAAAGACATATTTAAGCATAATATAGGTTTATTTAAACCTTACAAGAAAGCTATGTATATCTATTATAAATAAGAATTAAGAAATACTCATAAGATATTCAAGCTTAAAATATGAATTTACCAAAAACAAACCTTTCATTGATAATACTTCTTTAAGTGATTGGCATGCCAAGGATTTGATAACCTTGTACCGTCAGATTTAGCCAGAATATACATTTCTAGTTTGGGGATTCCCACAACTTGATACGATCCTTCCCAATTAGGAGTCAATTTATATTTTTCAAACTTTTGGGTTGTGACTTAAATTTTTTGGAGTAACCAATCTCCAGTAGCAAACGACCTCTTGTTAACCTTCTGATCATGAAAGAATTTTGTTTTTTGACGATATGAATACATTTTTAGATGAACTATTATCTTCAAGAGTGTAACATTGGGTTCAATAAGTATTCACTAGCACCTCGGCTAGTGATACTACTTCACTTTCACAAACCAATGCAAATGGTGTTTCACCTGTTCGCCCCCTTGTTGAGATTCTTATGGACCACAGCATTAGATACAACTCATCAACCCATTTTTTTGATTTATTAGCCAAATTCTTTTTCAGGGCATTTAATACCAACTTATTGGTTGCTTCAAATTGTCCATTTTCTTGAGGATGTGCAATTGAAGATTTCCTATGTCTAATATTTAATCTCCTACATTCACTTGAAAATTTGATTGAAAATTGTACTCCATGATCAGTTACTACTGCCCGGGGCATTCCAAAGTGACACAATATATAGTCATGGAAAAATGATAGTACATTTTTTTTCAGTTGGACGAGCTAATGGTTTTTGAAAAATAATCAACAGCTACTACCAAATATCCATATCTGATTTGCCCTTTGGAAATTTTTTCATCAAGTCCATTCCCCACATATCAAAAGGCCATGCTAAAATAATTGGAGTTTGTGGAGTTGACGATAGTCTTGGTAAAGGACCATAGAATTGACAAATTTTACACTGACGAACCAGTTGTCCGCATCTTGGTACATAGTTGGCCAATAATAACCTTGTTGAATTAACCTTTATGCCAAGGATCTGGCCCCAAGATGTCTATTGTACATTCCTCCATGAATTTCTTTGAGCAAAGATCTGGTTAAGTCAGGCTTAACACATCTCAAAAAAAGTTTGGAAAATGATCTTCTATATAGTTTCCCATTATGGATCACATATCGAGCTGATTATTTTTGGATTTTTCGAGCTTGTATGAGATCATCTAGCAAACTTTAATTTTCTATATAGTGTTTTATCTCATCAATCCATGAGGATGTCACTTCAAATATGCTTTGTATATGAGAACCAAATGAGATAGAATGCCAAAACTTTTCTTCAAGAATGTAGTTGTCATCATTGGATTGATCACCAAATGCCACCTTTGAAATTTGATTAGCCAACCAATTTTGAGCTCTATCTATCTTTTCAATTTCAACATTTGCAAAAGATTGCATAAGTCATTTGACTACTTCAAGATAGAGTGACAGGCTGCCAGAGTGAACTAAGAATTCACCTTGAATTTGTTTCACTTTGAGCTGAGAATCGCTTTTGACTATAAGATGTTTAATATGTAACGATTCAACCATTGCAATCCTTCTATAAATGCTTCATACTCGGCCTCATTGTTGGATTAATAAAATTTAAGGATAACTCCCTTCATTTCGACATATTCTAAAGATGGATATTGTAAAACTAAACTAACACCGGCACCATTCTTATTGACTGATCCATCAAAAAATGGAATCCATTAAAGAACCTTCATCGGTTTTTTGATTGGTGGTTCATTTTCATAAATAGATTAAGATTTTGTCTCTGATTGATTACTTTTAGAGAAAGACATTTCAGCTAAAAAATCTGCTAAAGTCTGAGCTCTTATTGCAGTTCTAGGAATAAAAGTGATATTGTAACCACTCAATTCAATAGACCATTTCAACAGTCACCCTGATTGGTCTAGTTTATGAAATATTTATCTTAATGGCATATGTGTGTGTACTAAAATAGGATGAGATTCAAAGTAATTTTTGAGTTGAGACAACCAGCAAGTAAGTTAATTTCTGTATATTAGGGTACCTAGATTTAGGCCCGTTTAAAACCTTGCTTACATAGTACACTAGTAATTATTTATTCTCAATTTCCCTTAGGAACACATAAGCTACAACTAAGTTTGTTGCAAGTCTGCAACTAAGTAGACAAACAGTCGTTCTCCGATACAAGGTGAACTGAGAAGTGGTGGAATGCCAAGGTAGTGTTTAAGCTCTTCCCAAGCAGTTTGACATTCAGTTGTTCACTTGAATTCTCGAGCTAAGCCATTTAAAACTTTAAAGAACGGAAGACCCTTCATAGTAGATTTGGAGATAAATCTCCCTAATGCAGCCAGACAACCATTGATTCTTTGCATATTTTTGACACATTTGGGCTCTTTCATAGTGAGGAGAGCTGTGATTTTCTCAGGATTTGCTTCAATACCCCTCTTAATGACCATAAATCCCAAAAATTTTCCAGACTTAACTCCAAAAATACACTTATTGGGATTAAGTTTCATAAGAAAAACTTCTAATGTGGCAAAAACATCTTTTAGATCTTTCAAATGTGAGGAGCCTTTGGGAGTTTTAACAACCATATCATCAACATAAGCTTCTATGTTTCTGCCAATGTGTTTGGACAAGACTTTATTAATCATCCTTTGATAGGTTGCTCTGGCATTTTTGAGTCCAAATGGCATGATGTTATAATAATAAACTCTTTCTGTTGCATGAAATGCAGTATAGATCTTATCTTCTTCATGCATTTTGCTTTGATGATAGCTATAAAATGCATCCAAAAAACTCAAGTATCCAAATCCAGATGTTGAATCAATTAGAGCATCAATTCGTGGCAAAGGATAACAATCCTTAGGACATGCTTTATTCAAATAAGTAAAATCTACACATATTCGCCACTTGCCATTTGCTTTCTTAACCATTACAACATTGGCCAACCAGGTTGGATAATAAATTTCCTTAATGAAATTAGAATTCAAAAGTTTACCAACCTCATATTGCATGGCAGCTTCTTTCTTAGGGCTGAACTTCTGTGGTTTTTGTTGAATTGGAACAAATTTCGGATTGATGTTTAAATGATAGACAACTACCTTTTTAGGAATTTCAATCATATCAGAAGTCTGCCAAGCA
The DNA here is from genome assembly GCA_035583425.1 of Marsdenia floribunda. NCBI lineage: Eukaryota > Viridiplantae > Streptophyta > Magnoliopsida > Gentianales > Apocynaceae > Marsdenia > Marsdenia floribunda. The sequence continues at coordinate 2,051,542 of JAXGGT010000004.1, forward strand.
AAGACATGCATATTCATTTTCAAGAAGCTTTCAATCTCGGCATATTCTGCAAGCGTAAGTTCATTTCCAGTCTTGATTTTTTTTTTTTTTTCGAAAATTTCCTCATGATATTCCTTTATTTCTTCACGTTTCTCAACTTCTACTAGAAAAAGCTGATGTGTTAAGACAACTCCATTATCCATTTCATTTATAAGTTTAGGTGCTCTATAATGTTGTTTCTTCTTCAATTGGATGAAATATTCCAATAAGTGACATAGGTCACTTTCAAGAGTAGCAATCACATTTATGTGGCATAGAAACAACTATTTCAAAACTTACTTGAGATGAAGCACCTAAGAAGAGCTGACGTTAACAATATAAAACTTGATTCGTTCAGTTTGACATCTATCTGAGATTCCCAATGTAACCATTAATTCAACATTTCCCTTCACAAATATTCTATGCAATGTAAATCCTTCCAAACATGTTCCACTGGGTTTAATTTGTTTGTCTTCCAAACCCATTTCTTGAAAACATTTATAAAACAAGATATCTTTCAAAGCTTTTGTATCCACCAACACCATTTTAATAATGCATTTATCCATTCCTGGAGATGTTGTGTTGACATTTAAGATAACAAGATTTTTTCTTGCCTTCAAATCAGGAGTTAATTCAAATTGTGAAAAGGAAATACAATCTTCATGAGTCAAAAATTCACAAACCATAAACATTTTTTCCAATGCATGAATCCATATTTTAAAGTTGTGTCATAGAAGGGATTTCCAGTGAGATTACATCAATTATTCTTTCACTAATTTGAGAAGGAAGTTGAGCAGATTCACCTCGAACTGTCTATCTGTCTTTTTCAATTTGGTCTCTTAAATCACTCTGATACTCTGTCAAATGTCCTTCTCGAATCAACCTTTTAATAACTCATTTTAACTTAATACAATTTTCAATTGTATGGTCATAATCTTTATGAAAGGAGCAATATTTGCTTCGATCCCTCAAATCTTTTGAATAAGGATTTAAGGGTATGGGATTATGAACTTCGTATTTTTCTTTTAACACAGCAACTAGGTTGTCTTTCGAAATTGTAAGAGTCGAAGACTCAGTTTTTTAGGTTTTGTTTTTCCCATCTTTATTTGGTTTAAACCCGGAACTTCTAGGAAACTTTTGATCTCTTTCTGGTTCTTTTCCTCAACTTTGAGAATCTGATTTTCTTCCACTAACATTTTCTCCAAGTGCTACTTTTCTTGCAACATTAAACATTTCACCCAATGTTTTAGGTTTCCTGAGTTGTAATTAAGTGAAGAGAGCTAACAAATTGAAACCTCCTTCAAAACATGTTAACACTGTGTCTTCACTAATGCCTTCAATTTCATCATAAACTTTCTTGAAGCATTCTAAATAGGAGAGTAAAGATTCTGCTTCTTGTTGCTTGAAATTAGCTAGATCACCTCGTGTCTTGGGAATTGTTCCCGCAGGATTGAACTTATCAAGAAATTTCTTTTCCAAAGAAGACCAAGAATCAATAGAATCAAGCTTTAACAAAGTAAACCAAGTTAAAGCTTTTTCTAAAAGTGTACTAGAGAAAGCTCGACACTAGTAATAAGGCCCATTGCTGATTTATAATGACATATATGTTCAAGAGGCCTTGATTTACCATTATACAAAACAAATTGGGGTACTTAAGATTCAAATCAGGAGTTACCTCTTGGATCCATTTAGTGAAAGGTCTGATATCAATTGTCCTTCGAATGTGACTGCTAGAGGCTTATTTGAGCTTTGTTGGTGATCATGACCTTTGAGTTCTTGATCTCTTAGTTGATTGCCTTGGATTGGCAATTTGTGATCTCCCTTGTTGAGGAGAATGATATGATTCCCTGACTTCACTCCTTGTTTTAGAGATTTATTGTTGCCGTTGTTTAGAAATATTGTGGATGGTTGTGGGTCGTTTTGATGACTCTACATGTCAAGTTTTACTTGGAGTTGTTTATTCTTCAACAATTGGGATTTGAGTTTTTTTTGAAAAAGTTCCAGGGGGTAATGCTATTGGAGGAGGAAGGAAATGTCCATTGCCGCCATTCTTGTGTACATGCTGGTCCATGCTTTCATGACTTCATTTTTTTTTCGAAGTTTCTGCATTTCTTCTTTCATCTACCGGACCACTTGTGAATTTTCATCACCATGTGGAATAGTTTTTTCTCTCTGTTCATTGAGATGATCTCGAAAATCTCCAACTCATGCTCCTAATCGTTCATAAATTGGGTGTTTTGAATGATGGGTCTTATTTGGGATTGTTGAGAGGGAGTATCATGTATTGAAACTGCTCGTGGTGTAGAAGTTGCTTGATCATGCATTCAATAGTTTGCATGTGTGGTAGAAGCTTGTGGGGTAGTCATTTTTTGCAGGTAATTGTCATTACAAAAGAAGGTTTGAAAGATATGTGAAGGAAAGAACTTTCATTTCCGGGTAACGAAACCAAACTGATGATGAAATTAACTGGAGAACGAAGTTGATGCGAGAATTTCGGTGAAGAACTCAAACCTTTAAATGAAGATGGAGAACCACTTATACATGAAGATGAGATGATCAGCTTATGTATCACTTGAAGTCAGCAACTACCTGCAAAATAAGGCAAATCAGAAAGAGTTTCTGTTTTTGCCCCTCCAAAGAGATTAGTCAGTAATGATACCATCTCATTCTATTTATAGGAGAAGAATATTTACCTCTTTTGTAGGTTGGAATGGCATTTTTGTAAATTTAATTAGCCATAAATTTTGTCAACTCAAATATTATTTTGCCTGCTCCTCATGTGAATAATTTGTAATAAATATTTAATTTATGACGTGTTTGAGACAGATTAATTCTTTGTCTTTGTTAGATTTTGTATGACCAGTTCGCTAGTTTACTTTGGACTGTCAAATTAAAATTGTGATTCTTAAGCTGAAGTAACTAGCTGAATATGTGATGGACTGAATTCCTGTCCAAACATTTTAATCTGTCAAGCTTCATTTCTCCTTCAAACCATACGATGATTATATATGCATATGCTATAAAGAGATGTTGGTGGATTAAAACCAATTTTATGGAATCCCAATATAAATTTGTCCACTCTAGAAATGTCTAAGATACAAAACAGAAATAATAAATTATGTAAGATCCCTATAAAAGATTGTACTATTGCATATGATTTGAGTTTGAGTTATAATTGTATTTAGACAATTTTTGACACATGTCAAAAATTGATTGACCAAAACTCAAAAAGAAAAAATATAAAACCTACCAATAAGATATATTGGTATGTATTTTTATATATTCTTCTATCTATCAACACTCTAATACTCTAATAATTATATCATTGTTATATAACTTATAAAATTAAGCTTTTCTCAAAATAAAATCTTATTTAAATAATTATTTATTAAACACTTTTTTCATTTAAAAAAAAAAAAAACTACTTTTTTCAAAATAAATTTTGCTCAAAAAAAAAAAAATCTTTTTCTCAAATTATGTATAAAACAATTATATAAAGGGAAGTTTAATAACAACAAACACAACTCATTAATAAGCCAATTCACTTATATATATATATATATAATCATTTTACACATATATACGTAAATGTAAACATTATGAATTTTAGATAATCATATTTAAGATAAAAGTTTTTAATTAAGATGTATTAAATGAAATAATCTGAGTCTGAGAGGGCAAATTAAACATACCCTTTACTAAGAGGACTCCTGTTCTATGGAACATTAATTAGTTTTTGCAAGCCTCAATAATAATATTGTAGAGAGAGAGAGAGAGAGTTCCAAAGCCCCATCATCACAGAAGCTGAATATTATATACAAAAGAGCAAAAATATTGATTCTCATTAATTAAATTTATGGGGGAAAAAGACGATGCTAGAATAGATAAAAGGATGTTTGAGAAATGGACAAAGCTTATTTGTGATATTAAATATTATTTATTCACAGGGAAGAGCAACGTAGAATTTATTTATTGATTATTTTTGTAGTAAATGTAGATGAATAAATACACTACTGTATTATTGAGTTATATATATATATATATATATATTTGGAGTAATCTACGCATTTCTTTTGTCCGTTTTTCTCCATTCCCCACACAGTT
>JAXGGT010000004.1:2055763-2086897 GCA_035583425.1 Marsdenia floribunda
TCTTTTTTTTTGATGAGTTGCCTTTTTCTGGTTATGCTTCGTATATAAATGCATATATGAATATTTTTCACAATCTTTGCAACTTGCAAAACCTCATATAATTTTGAACATATTGGCAAAATCATATGAAAGAAAAGAAAATATTCAATCAATTCGGTCCTTAAATTATTTAAAATCGAGTATTTTAGTTTTTTTTTTTTTAATATATATAAATATAATAAAATATTAATTTTTTTACAATTTTCTTTAAATTAGCTATTATGACTTGAACAAGTGACATCATTTATTATTAAACTATTTTATATTCTTCAAATTCAAAATTTGTGACGATATTGTATTTTAATTTTTTTTTTCTAATTTATTAAGGATATACTAAATGTAACACCAGATAAAATATCGTAGCTCAATTAGTAACAACTACACTTATAATCTAAGAGATCATTAAATTCGAGTAACATTGGAGGTAAAAAAGCAGTAAAAAAGTTATAATTTTATTAAAATAGGAGTGTTATATCATAATATAATTGAAGTGTTAAGTTTAACGTAATTTACATGTAATTTTTTTTTTATTGATAATATATATATTAAAAAAATAATAATTTAATTGGTTAATTATAAATAGAATAAAGAGTAGGAAAATAATATCAATTGAATATATATATATACATACAACAAAATTCCTACCAATTATATAGAAGAGATGGGCCAGGAAAGGACAAAAAAAAAAAAACACTATATGATATGATAAATATAAAGGGGAAAAACTAAAGAAAATTTATAGCTCTAAGACAATAAATTATTCAATTAGATTCCACGAGAAGAATTAGACATTTCTTGCCACCCTAAATTGAACATCTACTTGAAACATATTTGTCGGATAAGGGGACAAAGAAATTGTTGATATATGAAGTTTCTATACTTGTAATTAATATCAACTTTCTTGAATTTTATTAGTTGATGAAGAGGAGAGAAAAACAAGTGCATGTGAATATCTTTATAATTGTTATGTCTCGTGTTCACACGTGAATTTTAATGGTTAAAATTATTAAAATTTAATTTTAAAAGAAAAAAATTCTTGTCACGATGTGGGTTTATGATTATGGATTTAGTAGTACTCATGATCAACTAATACCCAAAATTTGATAAATTAATGAATGTTTGGAACTCTAAAAGTGACTCCCACCACATATAGTGTAATTTCCACAGTCCAAATTGGTTACTCGTTCTGAAAATAACTATCATGACCTAGGCTCCTGAGTCCGTGACATAACTATGAGTCTAGCGACATTTTTCGTTCTAATAAAAGGAATAACTTAGTTAATGATGAGTACATAAGCTTATTCTTATATTTTATGTCACATCCTTATATATGAGGTATTATAACTTTTTTGTCCAATAAAAAATATAATAAAAATCTTACTATCTAAATGAGAAAAATATTAAGACTAAAATAACTAATTTTTCATATATATATATATAATAAATTAATAATTGTAATAAAAATATGGCCCCTTGAGCATATTGTACCCTACTTGTCACCATTAGATATAATTAGTCTAATCTTCAGTAAATCATATAAAAACATGTAGAAGGTGGTTGGTTTTATTGAATTAACTAGCCAGCCCACACCCAACATGGTGGGGGACTTATGTCTTTGATGAATTTCCATATGGTTAATTTGTAGATTCGGATCCTTTCAAGAATTTAGTTGACTTTTTTGTGCCTCTTTTTTTCCCAAAAAAAATAAATTAATAATAATAATAATGATATAATTCTATAATATTTTTCCCATTTCATGAATCATATCACAGCACATATTGTATTATATTATATTATCAAGAATTAATAATAAATTAGTGACACGAAAAATTAGTCATTTTAGTCTTCATATTAATTTCGTTTGAATAAAGGAGTTTCTGTTTTTTATTTTTTTGATAAACGAATCATCATTTTTTTCGTTTGGACAAAGAGGTCTCTATTTTTAAATTTTTGGATAAACGAATCCTTTTTTTTTTTTTCTTTGGACAAATGGATCATTTTGACCATTTTTATTTGAAAAAAGTTAATTTTTACATTATTTATTATTTTATTGTAATGATAATTATTTTATTTTATTTTTTTAACTTCTCATAATTCCTCTCTTTTCTTGTTGTAATTTTGGAAAAAATTAGTCAAAATGACTCGTTTGTCCAAATAAAAAAAGAATGAGATTCATTCATCCAAAAACAAAAAAATAGGGACCCTTTTGTCCAAACGAAAAAAGAATGGAGATTCGTTTATCTAAAAATAAAAAACAAGAACCCCTTTGTCCAAACGAAATTAGTATGAGGATTAAAATGACCAATTTTTGTTAATGACACTTTAATGGATTCTGTTGAATCTTTAATAGAAAATTGGCAAGTTTAATCCTTAAGTTATTTACGGTTGGAAAGCTTAGTCCTGTATTTTTAAAAAATTTTTTCCTATTTTTTTTATCTTATTATTATTGTTTTATGTTTGATCTTCTTTTTTATCTAACATAGAAAAAAAAAAAAAAAAAAAACAAAAAAAAGTGAATAAAATTTTATTATTTTAGGTTAAAAAAAATCAAACATGCAATAAAAAAGAACAAATTATCCTAGTTTTACATGAAATTTTTCAAAATTTAGCTTTTGCACATGAACCAAAAATGTTCATAACTTTCACCAAAACTTTTAAAAATTCCCACAAATTGCCCTTTCATCTATTTTCACCATTAAGTTGGTCCAACGATCAAAATTTGATTTTTCCAAGACAAAAAACCCATGAACATTTTTGTCCATTCTTAGAAAATTAATATGAAGGTGGTCAATGGTCATTTCATAGAAAGTTATGGGTCATAATTAGAATTTTTAAAAATTTAAAGATTAGAATTTTTAATTTTTAAGGGTGTTTGAATTACTATTATATTTGAAAAAAATAACTTATTTGAGACAAACTTTTATTAAAAATTAATGTTGTATGTAATTTTTTTGAAAATGAATTTTATGTTAGAATAAGTGAGGTTAAATATATATGTTTTATAAGGTGTAATGATTATTTGTGTAAGAGAATATTTTTTTGAGGAAAAAGTGTATAATATTATTTTATTAGTAATATAAATATTATTTAATTAAAATGAGGCCTACACCCTACTTATAGGTATGTATATATATATATATATTATAGACAAATGAGGTAGCACACCTATTAGATATAATTGAGAGACAAACTTTAATTAAAAAAAATATATTGTTCAAAAGTGCTAGATTATTAAGAAACAAAAATTCTTCACTCAAATTCAATTAGGCAATAATCCAAACACTCCCTAAATCTCTTCTTCTTCTTCTTCTTTTTGTGTGTCACCGCCGCCACAGGCATGACCATCGCCGATCCCTCCTTCTTTCTCTTCCTTTTCTAAGCCAAGCTTTTTGGTTCACCCCAAATTTATGATTTGTTGTCCAGCCGAGTTATAATCCTTCGGATTATCACCCACGTCCATTTTGTACTCTTCCCCATCGTCCCCGCCTTCTGAATCTCCTACTATGTCATCAAGTAGGGGGGCTGAATTTGAACTCTATGAATATACTGGGTGATTCAATGAGAAATCTTCATATTGGAACGACAAGAATGAGCATTGGTACCCCAAAACTGGCGCCTTCAAATTGGTGTCGGGTTCTGATCCCCCCTCAGCCCTCCACTCTGCGACTTGCATTCACGAGCCTGCAGCATTTGCTGTAATTTTGGGTGTCGAACCCACAATCCTTTAGAAAGCGGGGAAATACTTGTTCCACTCGGCCAAGGCTCGTTGACGCAATTGAGATAGTTTACCCAATAAAAAAGAAATAGAGGACAAAAAACTAGAAAAAATGTTAAATACCAAATTGACCAAAAATGGAAGGAGTAGCTATATTTGTATTTAAGGAGGATTTGTATTAAAACCTTTTTGAACATATACATACATATATATATATATATATATATATATATATGACACACTTGTATTAATTTCTTATGTTAAAAATGGTGGGAGAAATCCATGTACCTACACACACACACACATGCAAAGCATATGACAATATAATGGGCATTGATTACGTTGTTGTCGATCGATGCATGTGTTCTGTTGAATTTTGATGCTTTGAATTATTCAGATTATTTCTGTTGCCATTTCAATTATCACTTCCGACTCACGAGCACCACTCAAAATTCAATAATTATCTTGATTTATCTTATATTTTATATTAAATTTTAATATATTTTAATTATAAAATTAAATTAAAATATCTTTCTTAACAGGATATAATAAAATAATAGTCGTTAAATAATTAATTGTAAATATTATCAAAGTTATAATCTTATTATAAACTCGTAGATTTAAAATGTAATATTTACTAAACTCTAAATTTGATTTCTATTTTTCAATAAAGAAAGTTATAAACTCTCCTATTTTAAGTGATGTTACATATTTAAAATTACACTTATTTATGTAGTTGTTTATAATTTAGGGCTAATATGACCTATCCAATTCGAGCCATAATTAGTATACATATAGACATAATTTAAAAAATGTCGCTCATAATTAGGATCTATTCAAAATACTTCCTACCATTAGAAAAAAGAAAAGAAAAGGAAAGGAAAATGGTTGATTTGACCCTCCTAAATAACTTATTGTAGTGTTTTTTTTTTTTCCTCCACAATGAACTTAACCGACTAATATTGTTAAAATTATTGAGGATATATTTTTACTTGAAATATTTTGTCATTAACAAGATGATATGTCTTTAGATAAGTATTTTTTTTTATTTTTTTTTGTGTTATTAATTATTGAATATATACCAATTGAATTATACCTCGTTGTCTTATACATACATCAATTTTGTAACTTCTTTACTTTTTTATTCTTTTGGGCAAATCATTCGATATTCTGAGTCACTACTTTAACTTATCATATTTCAGCAGAATTGCACTTACACATTCTAACTCTTGTTTAGAAAAAACTTCAACTTAATTTTTATATAGGGCTTTCACCGTGATTTTTTTATAGCATTTACATAGTTAAATTAAAGACCTTATATGATTTTTTATAATTCTTTTCACATAAAAGGTAAGGGTCTATTTGGATAGTTTTAATGCGATTCAACTCAAAAATGTGAAAATTAGAGAATTTTTTTTTCCTTAAAAAATAATAATAAATGAGTTGTAAATTAGTTAAATAGTTAACAAACAAAGCTTATTTGAGCTCATATATGTTTGATTAAGACTCGTTTATCTATTAAACAAACACTTTTTAAGTTCGAATATTATTTAAGTATTCACGAACAAATTATAATATTTATATATTATTTATAAATTATTGTATTTATTAATATTTTACCATTTAAGTTTATAATTTTTATAAATTTTTTAAATATAATTCATATTTAAGCTCAAATTAGAGTTCTAATAGTATTATTAATCAAACAAACTCAAACATCACATGTTCGATTTGACTATATTTGAAAATTAATCAAATCAAACTCAAACATCATGTGTTTAATTCAATTATAGTTCTAATTTTTCCAAGTTAGAATTTTTTTTCTTTTCATCTTTAGATTCCTGCCCATGATAATTTGAACATTTTTTTTTTTTTTTTATAGTAATCAAGTATTTTTATCGTTTAATTCGAGATAAATTTATGATAAAAGACCTCAAAAACTATACCACAAATGCGATACAAAGTCGTTCTCGATGAGATTCGAACTTTAAGACCTCTATTTGACAACTCATGTAAAGGTACATAAGTCAAGAGAATCACACCATTGAACCATTACTTTGTTTTCAAGTTGGACAATTATGTCCAATTGATACTCAACTTAAAATAATTTAAAGGGAAAAAGAAAAAAAACAAAAAATAGAAACTGGCCAAATGGGCCCTAAATTACCCATCCTACCCAGAGGATATGAACAATATTAAGTTACATCATTGGATTAATTGGGCCAAAAAATATGGTCCATTAAGCATATGTATGCATGATACTAACCCAAAAATGAAAGGCCTTGTTTATTCCGACCTACCGGATTCTAACCAGTGACCTAAGGATTACCGTTGTTCATACTACAGATCTCCGCTCTACCAACTGAGCTAAGGTCGGATGTTCTCTTGCACTTCTACTAAAATTTTTTTCATTTTAATTCTAAATTAACTATTTTATTTTACAAATTAGGTCTTGAATTTTAAATTTTTAAGAATTTAATACACCTAATTTAATTTTTCAAAAATATTTGTCTATTTTGGTTATATAATTATTTCGTGCTCAAGTCAAAAAGGTATAACTCAGTTGATAACAGCCTTTTACTTATGATTCGAGAGGTTATGAGTTCGAGACACGACAGACAGAGGCAGAAATACTCCAAATTTCAAAAAAAAAAATTACCCAACCTTTTTAAGAGTATTTTCTGTAATCTTTATTTTTTTTAATATCGTTTAACACGTTTAGAAATTTGAAGAAAAAACATTTTACTCGTTAAAAATTAAAATTAAAAAAAAAAATGGTTCTACTAATATACTAAAACCATCAAATAATTTAAAATTTTATATTGAAAATATTAAGTTAGAAAATCATAAATAATTACAATATCATGCAATAAAATTAAAGTTAGAAAATCATATATAATTACAATATCACGTTATTAAAAAAATTAATATTTATGACCTAATTTTTAGAAAAAAGTTAAAATTATCACAATACAGTCACTTAACAATAAGTACTTAGACTATATTTATATTTCATGGCATATTTATATTTATGATATGAGATAAATTATTACAAAAATAATTATAGGAAAAAAGGTTTTTTTTTTTTTTTTTGGTCTAATTTTTATTGATTTATATAAAAATTTGTCATTTCATATAATTACTAAATTATTGTAGGACTCAATTATTTTTATAATATTAATTTAATAATTAATACAAATGCATATTATATATAAATATATTTATAACTAGAAAAAGAATTAAAATTAAACATAAATAACATATTACTAGCAATTTATTAGATTAAATAGAATAATAATTAAATAATTTTTATGTTACTTATTTTAAAATGAGTTGTAATTTAAATTTTTTTTTTTTTTTGGTAAATGAGTTGTAATTTAAATATTTTAGAATTTATAAATTTATGAAATTTAAATTCAAGATAAAAAAAATAAAATAAAATTAGTTATGATTATTTTATATGGTATTTAAAACAATGATAATATTATAATAAAATAAATAAAATTATAAAATTTTAATATTATTCATTTTAATAAAATATTATATATATTTTTAATTGTAATTTTTTATATGTTTCGCGCACTTACAAACTACACCACTAAGTATATATATAAATATTATTTTTATGAATATAATCTGAAAATTAATTTAAATATCTTCAACCCTAACAACGCACACCAAAACCCTCGGACAGGGTTTCTTCCATTCTGCCAAACCCTTCATCTTCATCTTCCCGCTCAGCTTTCTCTCTCCCTCTCTCTGACTGTATATCTATTCTATTTCTCTCACAGTATCTATTGCATACGCACCAATGCATACAATCACTGGTGCATAGCGAGTATTCTTTTGCAGTATAATAGAAATACTGTGGGTTGTTTTTCAAGATAATGCTACAGAGTAGGAGGGATGCACAAGTTGCTCAGGAGAACCCCTTCTTTGGGAGTCATTGGAACCTCCCCAATCTTATCCTTTGATGCTTCTCTTTCTTTAGGTTTAGGGTTTTACAGAAATCCCCATTTATTGCCCTGTGTTGTTCCTAAAGTTTCTATAATGCCTTCTTCATCCACAGCTATCCATCTTCATTCCACTGCTCTGTCAAATACTAGTATGCCTAGGACCCATTTCTCTGCTCTGCCGGCGGCCGCGAAGTCGGTGGGTGAATGTTTGAATCCCAGCTTTAGTAATTGCCGTATATGTAAGTGTTCGGTAAGTAGTGGTAGTACGGGGAAGCCTTGGGTTGTTTTGAAGGAAAAAACAGTAGACGGGTCCCGGAAAGCGTGGTTTGGGACTGTGGTTTCGGCTTCTGGGGAGGACGGGTTGGTGACGGTGCAGAGTAGGGAAGGGGAGTCATTGGTTGAAACTGGGGGGGAAAAGGGTTCGGAGGAAAAGGCTCAAGTGAGGGCTCAGAGGAGACAGAGGAATGCTAGCGGTGGCAGTGACCTGCAGGGAAATCCGGATTTGTTGAGCATACCCGGAGTTGGGCCGAGAAATTTGAAGAAGTTGGTGCAGAATGGTATTGAGGGTGTTGCTCAGCTTAAACAACTTTATAGAGATAAGGTCTATCTGAAACGTTGTCTCTTTCTTTTGGGCTTCTTATGCTTTTGAAAGTTCCTAAAATGCTCTCTGATTTTCCTTTTTTGTGGGTTTATTTGTTATGAGCAAAAGATGTGAAGAGTTATGTATTCTGTGTTTTTCTTCCTTCCTATTTTCAACGAATAAAATGTTGAGTTCGTTTGATGTTATTCAGCTTAATTGTTGAAGGAAACTGAAACAGAATTCTTTTGGTGTTGAGACTTTGTTCTATTATAAGTTGCAAAATATAGGAGACAAATTGCTTTTTTGTAAATATTCTTTATGCACCAATTTTGTTTAAAAGTTGAGATATTCTTGTCTTTGTTATGTGCTACTATGTTCCTCGAGATACCTCTCATCAAGTGCAGTTTTGGTCTGGCTAAGTTTTTCTTTTGTTGATCTGGTAATGAGGGTTCTTTTGTTTGGTGTTGTCTTTCAGAAGTTCAATTCTTTCAAAAACTCAGTATCTAAAAATTGTATTGTAATGGGAAACAACTTAAAACAACTCCTTACTTCAAAAGGAGGAGGGACATATGCTAAGTAATGTCTTTTAACTGTTTCTGATTAGGCTGTAACACTGGTTGTTTGGACGTGCAGTTTTTTGGGAAGTCTAATGAGAAGATGGTTGAATTCCTTCAGAGTTCAGTAGGAATAATACATAAGAACCATGCTGAGAGCATAACAACTTATATCAAGGATAGCGTGGATGAAGAGATAAAGGAGAACAGTAAGGACATTAAGCCTGTGCCCAAAAAACGTCTCACATTTTGTGTTGAAGGGAACATCAGTGTTGGAAAGACAACATTCCTGCAGAGAATAGCTAATGAAACCCTTGAGCTACAAGATCTGGTGGAGATCGTTCCTGAACCTATTGATAAGTGGCAGAATGTCGGGCCTGATCACTTCAATATTTTAGATGCATTTTATGCTGAGCCACACAGGTACGCCTATACCTTCCAGAATTATGTGTTCGTGACCAGAGTTATGCAGGAGAGAGAATCATCAGATGGTGTCAAGCCTCTCAGGCTGATGGAAAGGAGTGTTTTCAGTGATAGAATGGTGTGAACTCTCTAAACAATTTTCCCCATAATGAATTATTTGAATATTGTCTTGATATTAGTTACTGCATTCCAAAACTAGATGAGTATGTGTATACTAAATGCATGTTATTACCATGTCCATGTAAATTCTCATCTTAATAATTTTGCTTGTCCCATGAGAAGATTCAGTACAAGACATTCTTCTATAGGTTTGTAATTTAGCTTATGAATTCCATCCTATTTTTGCCTGTAAAGGTCTTTGTGAGAGCTGTTCATGAAGCAAAATGGATGAATGAAATGGAGATAAGCATTTACGACTCATGGTTTGATCCAGTTGTTTCGTGTTTACCTGGATTAGTTCCTGATGCCTTCATCTATCTTCGAGCAAGCCCTGATACCTGTCACAAACGGATGTTATGCCGTAAAAGAACAGAGGAAGGTGGAGTCTCACTAGATTATCTGCGCGATTTACACGAGAAGCATGAAAGTTGGCTTCTCCCATCTGAAAGTGGAAACCATGGGACATTATCTGTCAGCAAGTTGCCCGAACTCTTTGACAATTCTCTGCATCCTGAAATAAGAGATCGTGTTTATTACTTGATGGGTGATCACATGCACACAAGCATCCAAAAGGTAACTAACTTTCTTGAAAATCAATTCTTCACTGGATTAGCAATATGGTATATAATATCCTTACTTAGTTATTGGTCATGAATAGGTTCCTGCTCTTGTTCTTGACTGCGAGCCAAATATTGATTTCAACAAAGATATTGATGCAAAGAGGCAGTATGTCCACAACCTTCTCTCTCTTTGTTTCTTGTATTACTTTGCATAATTTGTGTAAGTTATTGGTTTCATTGCATTGTATACTGCAATGCATAGATGCTTGAACTTATTTTGTCTCTTCTGAAAGAACCGATGCGCAACTTCCTGACTTTCTTAAGAAGTCCTTTTTATCCATAAGTTTCTCTGTAGAACTGAATTTTGAAAGGTTGTCATACCCTCAAAATGTGTCACCTTGTTTTCCATATAGAAAAAAGGATTACCTGTTAATACAAGTCAAGCAGAATAGTGTCACTGAATGATCTAAAAGTCCATCTTTTATTGGATTCTAACTGCTTTCTGGTGTTGTATTTGATATTGCTATGGTTTGGAATATTTAATCAATTTAATCTTCTCTAATCTCAAGTGTATTTCAAGTTTCTTGCTCTGTTTGGTGACCATCTATGCAGATAGTTTTGGTAACATCCTCATGTCATAATCTTATCAATAAATCGTCATGAATCTTAAGGAATTCTTTTGGTTATGCAGAATGCAAGAGCTAATTAAGTGCTTGACTAGTTGTCCAGATATTGAAACCACAAGTAGCTTGGCAAGATTCATAATTTCCATTTCTCTTATTTCTTTTTCCCCTTAACTTGGTGCTGTATTTTTGTCCTCTTCTTGGAATGTATAGTATTTTATTTTGCTGAGGTATTGTTTCTACGTGCAGCTATGCTCTTCAAGTTGCCAAGTTCTTTGAATTTGTAAAGAAAAAGAAAGAAGACTCCGCTTCAGAAGTTGATGAAAATGCGCTGAAGGGTAACCAACAGCAGGTGTTGCTGCCCCACAAAGGATTGTGGGTCCCTGAGGGGAAGGATCTCCCAGAGTCATTGAGGTCATTGGATTTTAGGACTATGTCTCTCTCTCACTAGTTAGTTTTTTGGCTGTTGCTACTGCTGGTTGCTGCATCCGAAGTCTCCCATGTGTATCTGTAGTTCCTCTCTCCCTGTAAAAAGTTGTCTAACCCCCTGAACCTTGGATACCAGAGATGTAGTTGGTTTTTTACTTGGATGCATATTCTCAGTGGTAGGGTTATTTCGCTTCTGGATTAAGGTGTTCTAAAGTCAAAAGATTCAAGAATCCTTCTGTATCTTACAGTTATCTTTTGCATGTCCTGGTGATGCCATTAGTTCAGGAGTGATCCTTCAAGACTTTGTTTCACTCCATTCCACGTTGGTTGTCCATGTATATAAATTTGCTTATTTCTTAAATATACCTCTCGGTCTCTTCGGCAAACTACCCAAACATTTTTCTCTTTTACTCATAAAGCTCAAAAAAAATGTAAGGAACTTTGATCATTTCTTTAGAGGCTCTACCTATGGTGGATTCTCATTTTATAATTTTGGACTGAGAAGGAATGAGTTTCTACTATCTGCTCCTGAAAGAAATCAGGGAATCCTAAGAGATGATAATAAAAGTAATTATAGGACATCTACATCCAAACTACTAGTAGCAATAACAAGAGAACATGAGATCCTGATTGAAAGTTTCTTTACATAGATTCTTCACGGGGGAGGGTAGTCGGTGGGGATATTGGGGTATCAAAAATAACAAAAGAACCGAAGATGCCGGGTAGGCATGAATTTTATATACGCATTTGATTGTTAGGTACAACAAAAATGAACTAATTCGATCTGCATTACTATTTCTATAAGTTATATACATTTCTTTTCTTTTCTTTTCTTTTTTTTTCTCTCTTTCAACTAGTATAAATTAGAATATAACACACATGTGCATGAGAAACACGCCCACGTTGCAGTAAAGGCTTGGAACTCTTAAAAAAAATAAATTTAAATTCCAAGATCAAACGAAGGAGAACCCCTAACAGTGAGGTTAGGCGGCATGGGTTCAAGATTTGACTTCTGTTCCTGCAATGAATAATCTGATCTTTGTCTAAGCAGTTTTGCTGCTTGCTCCTCCACTGCATCAAGATCAATTGCATCATAAAATTGATCATCCTCAAATGCATCCCTGTATTCAAGAATCTTATTGTCGTTATTGTATTTCCTAAGTTTCCCTGCTTCAACCTCCAAGAGTGAATCTTTTCCAGCTGCTTTGGAATGATATGAAAACTTGTCCTCTAAATTCTGAACTGGTAAATCTCTTGCTTGACAGAGGCTGAATTTTCTTTTTCGGCTCTCCATCTTGCCCTCACGTTCTTCTGGGTAATCCATAGTTGCAGATGGAAGAGCCTCTGAGCAGAACCTGACACGATCTAAGTGGGCCTTCCTGGTAGTTGACTCTCTGCCATTTTGAGAGTGTGTTTTAGAGTGATTTGCCTTTCCAGATGTGCTTGAAACTTCAGAATTGGGCGTAAAATCTGAAGAAATGTTGGGCATTCTCTGGATTGGGGATTGACTAAGTAAAGAGCGCCTGATTGAAAAGACAAATAACAGTTCCAGTGAAAGTGGCACAAAACAGAAAGTAACAAGTTTCAGAAAAGAGATTGAGATGTTTGTCATGAACCTTATGAGAGGAATATGAATGCCAATAAGTATGGAACCAAGTTCATAAACACAAATAAATCTAGCTTATAAATCGCCAAAAGGAATACAGGTAATTTCCTGGCAAATCAAATTTAATGAAGTTCACAAGCCAACAAGAAGAGCTTCTTCTAATCAAGCAAACAAGGAAGAAAAGAATAACAGGACCATAGATATCCATAGAAAAGTATTCAAAATTTAACAACGAACATATATCTGAGCCTAATAATTCCAAAAGTATTACTGATATGCAAGAGGCAAGTGTAGCAAAACTCTCAGCTCTTCCCCTTATCTGGCCCTAGGAATTTTCATATGTTCTGAAGTATGATTCAAAAACTCATACGAACAGCTTGTCAACTTAAGTAGAAGATTTACACAAGTTAAATTAGTTGGTTTCTTAGCATTTTCTTATCATGCCAGCCTGATGCAATTTAGGAAAATTCCTTCCATTGAATAAGCTGGAAAACCTCCTTCCATTGAATAAGCTGGAAGCATCAAACAGTTTTCTGATCCATGCATCTTTAAGCTAGTATACTGTCCAGTATATTCTTTTTTAACTAGGCCATTCCTATATGTAACCCAGGAAAAGGCTCTGCTCCTCGTGTCAATTGCTCATAAAGGTAGAATCCAACCTCCATGCTGCAAATTCGAATGTGATTGTCTAAGCCAAAACTTGTGTTTAAATCTTCCAAACAAGGATATTAGGTATTGCTAGATTATTAGTTACTAATGGCACATTACGTTCAATGCATTATACAGCCACTGGACTGGAATAGATCTCCCTGTAAAACAGAATTATTCAAATAGGGTTTTATTCCCCACTCATGTATAGGTATATCAATAAAGAGAAAAATCATCAATTATTTTCCTTTTCTTCAATTATTATTATTTTTTTTTTTTAAAAGGAAAGCAGAATGGTATTGGGAATATGGAGAACAACACAAGAAACAGTTAGAGCAAATATAAGTAATAGTTACCTGTAAATAGCCATCATGTCAATTCCATCTCCTTCTGCTTGAGTACTTGCTGCAGTAGGATTTGTTCTGTCGTCTATAAAATTGTCATCAAGTGAGTTTCTCTCCAGCTCCCGTTCCTCATCATCAGATACCATATCATCTGAAGACACCCTAAGAATAAGGCAGTTGAATTGTCATTACATAATGGTACGAACGAGAATTGTAAGTCAGAATATCAGAATTCTATTAGTTGTACAAAGACTAATTTTCCTTTTTGTGCGCGTGTGTGTTTATTGCTTTGTTGTTTAAATTTATTTGTTTCTCATATTTTTATCCTGCTTCATTGGAATTCATCCAGCAGTCAAAAAAGAAGGTGAAGAATAGTGAATTTACTTCTAGCAAGACAATAACTTATACAATCCATTTTCCGTTCCTTTTATGCATATTTCTCCACTATTTAGTTCCTCTAACAAGTGCAAAAGTTTTCACAAATTATGACATTATCTTTGCAAAGCTCCTTTTCTATATAACCATATTCAAACATCACAATTCCCAAATGACATATTTTCTGATCCAAATTTCAAGGACAACAGAAAATGGAAACACAAAAATAGATTCATTACCAAAATAACTCCCACGGAGATCTTCTCAACTTGACTCTAAGATAATATATGCAAAACTGCCACAATAGTTTTACCTAATTAGGCATACTGACTAGCTCAACTCAACATCTCTACATAGCCATTTCTTTAACTAATTCGATGAAACTCTAAGTTATTGATCAGCCAATGCTTATTGAAGCAATTAATAATCAGTCAGAAAGAGTTGAGAGGGAAAGAGAAAAATCAAAGATGATAACTCACTCAGCTTCTTCTTCAATAAAGACTTTTGCATCCTCAGTATGTTTCTTTTCAACTGTGCACAACAGCAAACAGTATAAAATCAGTTAAGTCACACTTACTGAAAATAGTCAAAAGAATTCCAGAAAGAACAGATAAATGTTCTGCTTGACAGAAACAATTTGGTATAAATAACCAATGTACTGCAGTTTTTGACCTCTGTCATGCTGGATCACAGAATAACTTGCACTAGCAAGATTTGAGGTCTGCCCATTCGTTTCACTTTTACAATCAGAAAACCTTTTTAGATCTCCAAGTTTGCGCAACCTTTTGAACTTGCATTTTTGTTCAACACTTTCTGACTTGCCTCGTGAATTCAAAAGGCAGTCTTCACTAAAGCTTGAATGGTGGAGTTCCGAAGGCGTCTGAATTTCAACAGTTGGAAAGTTGCATTTGCGTACAGGGGTAACATCAATGGCATTTGGTTGTGGAGATTTTATCTCATGGATAGTGAATGATGGGATCTCTCTTTCACACGCGTAATTATTCTGTTGAGAAGATTTCATTACCAATTTAGAATTCAATTCATCTGGAACCGTAGCCTCATTTCCTGTCATTTTTGAGATTCCTGAATAGCAAAAATGGTTCAGAGCATTTCTGGGACATGAGAACTGGCATGCTAAATATAGAGAATCACGAGCAGAACACTGAAGTTAATGAGTAAAAGACAAGCATACCAGCATCATTTATGGGAGATTCTGGAACAAAACCACTCTCCACATAATTAGTGAGCCTTGGACTGAAGTCATTATCTCTTGGATCATCCATGGACTCATCAGGCAAGAAGGTAGGAGATCCGTATTCTGCCACTTTAGGACTGCCACTAATGCTTTCCTCTTTATTTAATTTCAACTCTGGAACTAGAGATTGAAGTATTCTTTCATCAGCTACAAACCCTTCTCCTCGCTGGGCAACGATGTCACTTAATTTAGATTCAACAACTTCATCCTTCTTGGATCGTATCTGGGCCGCAAAATTGTCTTTTCCTTGCAGAATCTTTTCTCCATTTCCTTTAATTGAAACATCGGAATGTACAAAATCTTCCTTCTGAGTACATTGCAATTCTGATCTACTTGTGCTAGTAGGTTTGGAATGAGATATTAGTTTCAAGGGAAATCGTGGTGGAGATGAGATCTGTACTCTCCCAAGATCATCAATGAAGGCTAATTGAGGGACAAACAGGAAGGAATGAGCCAAGTTTTCCTCTTTAGCGAATACATTCTCCGTATGTTTTTCATCAGTCTGCAAAACTTTTCCTCCACAATCATCTTTTGATATGTTTTCCAGAAGCATCAGCTCAGAAACAGAAGCTTCAGGAAGTAATTCACCTGAAAGTCAAAGAAGCCAAGTAAATTTGTTATGAGCAGAGATCCAGAAGAACCACAAAGAACTCCATGTACACTTGCATACTACTTGAAGTACAAAACAATCACCGTTTAAAACTTATATCAATCCTGCATTTATTATGAGAATATTTGCAATAGTTTTGGCAAAAGATTAAAGTACTTCTTAAGGTCGCATGGTCTTGGAAAGCAAATTAAAGATTTCAAGAAAATTTCTCTCAAGAAATTAACAAATTCATCATGCAAGCTGAACCATAAGATCATAAAATGGTGATTCATTTGTACATATGTAATTGACTATCATATTCACAATTTTATAGGTCTGCAGAAGAACAGAATTTATTTAAACTCAGTTGCCAGGAAAGAGTTAATTATTCTTCCAAAATGGTAAAGAAATGGCTATAGGAATTCAGTTACTGGAATGATCATACACAAATGTGACCCTAGTGTAACCAAGAAAAAGGAAAAACTATCGTATGATTTAATTTGGTAAGCAAAATATGAAAACTCTACCACCTCAAAAATGACTTAAGATTGTCACTTGGCTAGTAACAATGTAACAATATTATACTAGAGACCAAATTTAATAAGTTTCTCAAAAGTCAGTCAAAAAAAAACCTATTGGGTAAATGTACTAGCTCATTCATGTTTCCTAAATAAGGAAAAAGAAGATCTATTTTTCCCAAATTGGATAACAGCTTTAAGAATCATTCCCTGGACAAAGCTTTCATCAAAATGGCTGTAATCTGCTGAACTGAAGCAATTTACAACTTTTGGAATTTGAATCTTAAAATGGGTACTCAAGAGGACTTGTTATCAGTACAACAGTCCACATCAGGTTGTCAGATATGATTCTAAGAGAAACCAAAGGAAATCTTGACACAAAGGAACACAAGGGACAAATGACTTATTGAACATTATTTCCAAAGCTTCATTAATTTTTTTTGCAGAATATACTACTGTAAGACAAAAACAAAACGAGCATGAAAGATACCATTCTTCATAATAGAAATATACAACTAAACCTGTGAACTTAAACGGATATGGGTTTGAGTTATCTCCGAGGGAAAAGCCTCAAGATTAAAAATAAGAATAATATTTATTAAAAGTAAAAATAATATTTACCTTATCAAAAAAAATAACAAGAAGAAGAAAGGAAGAAGTACACAAGTAATCTTTTATTTTTTTGGAGAAAGGATGAAAAGTGACAAGCATTTAAGATGTCAAATTTAACTTTACCTTTCTTATGTTCAATACACTCCTCTAGAGCTTCAGTTTTTGGATGTGGCCCAGGAGACACTCTGTGCTGAATTACCGACATAAAATTGTAAAATCAGAAATGATGCCAAAGTGATGAATAAAAATAAATGAAGATACAAACCTCAAAAATAACAGGTATATCGTTTTCTGGAGATGATAATCCTTGTAATAGTTGCATTGCGTCTATTAACATCCCTGTTCTAACAGAGTGTGCCACTTTGTGCATCCTGGAAGGATATGCCTGGAAATGTGGGAATGCAATAAGTGAAGGCCTCCAGATGTTCTCCCGGGTAGAGTTGAAATATTTAGCAATTAAGTTTTTGTCAGCATCAGTTAACTTGGTTCTACTTGTAGATGTCTCAGCATCTGCATCATCAGAAACCTTTTTCATACGTGGAATGAACTGTTCAACTGAAAGCTCAAGAAACTGAACTTCAGGTTTGAAACAATGGGGTACCTGCAATGACACAATAAGATAAACATGCAAAAGAAAGAAAAATTCCCATTAGAGAGATTAAGAAGCAAGAACCATGATAAGAACAAAAATTCCTCGTTACTGATAATATATACCACTCATCAAAAAAAAAAAAAAAATGAAGAAGATAATAAATACCATCCGATGACTTGAATGGAAATGAAAATTAGTGGTTCCCCCATCTCGCATATACTTCTTGATAGTCTTGCTGCTTGCTTGCTTTCGCTTGTAGCCCTTCAATTCAGTTCCCTCACAAGCCAAAACTAGTAATACTTTGTTAAGAAAACTAATGTACAAATTGCTATTTGATTTTGCACTACATACCGAACATGCTATATATAGGGTAAATTTCACTTTGGCCTTCTAAAAGTGAAAATTTCTGATATTTCTCACACAAGCATTCAATTTTATCATTTCTACCCAATCAAAAGTATGTTTTCTTGCAAAAGTAAGATTTGTGTTAAGAGGATAAATTTAACCCCTCTTTATCAATTTAAGCTTTTAGAGTAAGTGGCAATTTAACTCAATTTAACATCGCATCAAAGCGGGAGGTCATGTGTTCGAATCTCTGCTATTGCCCCCATTTATTGATTATTGTGCACGTGCTGGGCCTTGTTACGAAAATTTGTGATCGGCCCACACATGAGGAGGTGTGTTAAGAGGATAAATTTAACCCCTCTCTATCAGCTTAAGCTTTTAGAGTAAGTGGCAATTTAACTCAATTTAACAATTTGCATCAAACCTACAAGATTGTTGTACAAAGATACCCCCATATTTACTTATATATGTTAAATTGACACATGCTCTAAAAGTTTAAGCTGATAGAGAGGGATTAACCACTTAACATACCCCCTCACATGTGGTCAAACATAAATTTTCATAACAAGGCCTAACAAGTGAACAATAATCAACAAATGGGGCAAAGACAGTAGTCAAACCCAAGACCTCCTGCTCTCATACTCTGTTAAATTGCCACCACCTTGAAAACCATAAGCTGATTGAAAACCATAAGTGGATAGAGAGAGGTAGAATTTAATCACTTACAGTATTAAAGTAATTTTGATGCCAATATGAAAGAGTAGGTGGTCTCTGACAATCACAATAGCAGACTTTATTGTGTCATTTAATGGCACTCGTGAGAATCAAATACTGAAATTATAAATAATTTCAAGGTTCCTCAGAAGATTGTATGAATGTGAAAATTAAAGTTTCAAAGCATTAGACCAATGCAATTGAACCTTTATGATCAACATGAGAATGCAGAAGTTAGCCATTATATTCACATCTTCCTCAAAGCAAGAAGCCAGGTCAAACACCAAAACAAAATCAGAAGTAGGTAATATAATTGGAAGAGCAACTCAACCACAATGAAAGGATATCTACTCGTCCTCGATGTTTCCTTCCAGTCCGCCCCATTCTCTGAATCATTCTCAAGGATGAGATGTTGGCATCAAAACATATAACAAGATCGACTTCCATGATATCTAGACCTTCTTCACCGATAGAAGTTGCAACAATTACATTGTATTGACCAGCTCGAAATTTCTAAACAGAAATGTCAAAGTTAGTCATGTTGAGAGAACAATGCAATAAAGAGCAATGCAAATGTACCTGCAGAACAGCCTGTTGTACTTTTTGTGACTGACCCTTCAACAATTTTCCTGCAGAAGATAGTTCATAGAATAAATGTTCATAAATTCAAATTAGTTGGAGTATTGTTTTCCTAGATAAAAACTGTTATGAACTCCAATTCAGAAAATTAGTCAAAGACAAAAATGATTTTAAACAATAGTCAAAATTTAATATTAAAACCACGAGATCTTCAAACTACAGAAGTGTACAATCATAAATATTGACATACTACAATCATAAATATTGGCATACTTCTTTTTATTCCATCCCTTGAATTCTTAAAAGTAGGCTCTGTTCCTATTGTTTAAAATAGACAGCCAAAGGCTGTTTGAGGTATTCTCAGTTGCCTTTTATTTCAGAAGAAGATACCACAGGAATGCTTTCAAAACATTTTTTCCATACCGATGCCATTGAAAATTAAAAAATGTTATATAAAATGCTAAAGACACATTTTTTCAAAGCACATTCCTCTCAGCATTTTGCACTCCAGCAACAAGAACAGGCCCATCAGGAGGAAGCAGGAATTTTGAATTAAACTTGAGTCTCAAACCAAATGCTGGAAGTATGATATTTATTTTCAAGATGCATTTCTCTTAAGGCAATACCATTGCTTGGCAAAGAGTTCTCGATGCAATCACATTAATCCTCATCCATTCTAATCTCTCATTAACCAATAAATTTCCTTCTACTAGTACATCTAATTATTTATACAATTTAAGTTTCAGCCAATCTCAAAAATTCTAAATGGCTGTTCAGAGTAAAGAAAATGAGCAGTATCAGCTTTGATTTAACAGTATCATGCTAAGCCACCAGTTTTTACATGTCATGTATGAGCATGATTCTAACAGCCACTTTGCACCATTTCAGTTAACCTGCTTACTAATTTTGGATGTCCCAAAAGGATTGACAATTTCTATTCATCATATACTTTCAGAAAGTTTTACTCCCCGCTGTCTTACTTACACATCTCAGGATTTGAAATAAAGCCTACACAGATACACATGCTGAACTGTCACACAAAATATTGCACCAGTTAAACACTGTCTATATAAGCAGGGCTAAAGGAGGATCATCTCTTTGCACTTTAGTATGTTCAAGCATATAGGAAATATTATTTATTCTAAAGCTTATGTAATTAGCTTTTGAACAAAAAATTAAAAGTAAACCTGAGCTTTGGCCAATAAACTCAGTTGCTTTCACAAACTCCCCAATGTTTTTCAAAGCATTCATTATGTCCCTGATACAAAAATTATGAGTTACAAAAAGTTTCAAATCCAGACAAGGAAAAAAAAAAAGAAAGGGTTTGATTTCAGAAGAAAAAACAATGCAAACATTATACAGAGGGGGCAAAAAAAGAAGGTGAGGTTACATTTTTGTCTAACCTCACACTTCCCCTAAAATTGGAGAAAATTATAGCCCTTGAATTTTGTGGATCTTTCCTTTCTGAAAAAAGTAAATGAATGTCAGATTCTATATAACAGAAACATTCTCATGCCCTATGCAATGCAATAATTTCTATTCCCTTGCAGTAAAAGCCCTAAGCTCCAAACTTTCATCTCATGAAACAGAAAATGTCCACCCATGAAGGAAGTTTAATTACATGTGCAAGGAATCAATACTTTAACCATATAAGGCTTTTCAAAACACAAACTCAAATAGAATGATTCCCCATTCATAATCAATTACATCTTGAAACTGGAAAAATATATTGCTGCTAAGCCAAATAATGAAACAGAATGCAAGAGCAGAAAGAGGAAATGACCACAGTACAATCTTTCTAGCATGATCTTTGGGGCCTTTGAAGGAGTGTTCATAGAAATTTGAAGCCTCTCAATCTACTGTAGTTAATGGTGATTAGCATCCTCTTAATCTATGCAAAATTACTTATTAATTAGTAACTGACTTCATGACATGACCACATAAGTTCTTATTAAGCAGTCTTGATTTGATTCACCTAGTGTCTGATTTTCCATCAAAACTACAACAGAGTAGGGTAATAAAAGAGAATACAAGTATGAAATTTGTAGACCAAGAGAGGAAAGGGAAAAATAACACACACAAAAAAAAAAAGACATCAAAGTAAAACTAGAAGTTAAATTCTAACATTTACCAGGTAGCAATTTCAACTACAGAAAAAGATGGTAGTTCAGATATACAAGCACAAACACAAAAGACAGCAGAGAAGTATAAAAGAATACAGGCTCTGAATGTGGGACAAGAATAAAAGAACGACCTCATTTGAACCACAATTTTCAAGACCAAACTTAAATATGAGTTAGAGTTTGAAGTAGTATGTACTTAGATACACTTAAGAAATAGAGAAGGCATCAAATGGCCACGAAAAATTTACCGTGTCACTTACTAAAATGAGCAATTAGCACATCTATCAATTTTGATAACTTAGGACTGGAAGCACCATGAGATATGTGTTGCTGCATTCGAAGTTTTGCTTTCAGGAGCCCCTCATTTCTGCTCATCAAACGAGCAAAAGACCTACACAAAGTTGAGCTCAAACGTTTTTAAGTACAGAACTAAATCCAAAAGAATCTCAAGGAAACATTGGAAATTTCAAAATGCTGTAAAGGTCATTTTGAAGCATCAAAATAGGCTTCAATGTGACCAACAGAGATCTCAAAGAACATTGTTGACATCAAATATCTTGTCATCAATTGTTTCTAATGCATTATGGATTAAGATCCACTGCTGAAACTATAAGAAATTAGTTCTAAGATATCTCAACCCTCGAACTGTTTAGTAGGTGCACGTGGAAACGGGTACTAATGATCACTAGAAATTTAAAACAGTATAAACTATTTGAAATTAAAAAATTGTAACATATTGTCATACCCCTGTTTCAATTTTTCTTCAAGCATCTCAAATGCAGGCTTTATTCCATGGCTCGAGAGTAACTTCCGTATATGGTATAGAGTAACAAGCACTCCGAAAAACCCTTCAATCTCCCCATACCTCATCTGAGGCAGGCCTTCAGGTGGCTTTTGCCGAAACTGGTCCCTTGAGTTAAGTAGATCACACGGGCTCAGCTGCCAATTAGCAAGGAGTTTTGAGAGTATGAACATAGAAAGCAAGTCAAAAGCAGTCACTTGATATCCTAGCTAAATTGAACAAAAAATCTAAAACTAATAATCAAAGATGCAAGGAGGAAAGAAAAAGAGAAATACAAAAGGGGGAAAAGGGAAAAAAGTAGAAGGGGAAAAAAAAAAAAAAAAAAAACCAACTTATGCCTTAAGATCTCCTAGAATAATGCTTATTGTGCAGTAGTTTCAACAAAATTACCAAAGCAATGTAAATTGTTGCAACTGAACTTTAATGCTGGAATATCTGTTTGTAGTTCAATTTAGATTTCATAATATCATAAATATGTATTAACCAATAATTTCTATCTTTTCAGAAATTCTGATTCAAAAATAGAAGCTATTGAAATTGATGAATCTCATATTTTGAAAGAAAGATGGGATTATGATGTTGAAATTATGAATAAAATGCAAATAAATCAGTAGAAGAAAATTGACATTTGTCAGACCTTGATAGGAATAAAAAGTTTCAGGAATCGCAATCTTATATCAACATTCAAAGTAATATGGAACAAAAAAAATAAATCTTTGATTTCATTAGAGTAAACTGCTTGGATAGAATAATCAAGATTTTGAAGGGGAAAATACTCTGTTCCCTATAGCTGTCAGATGTTTAGCTAACAGTACAACTAATCCAGTAAAATAATGAATTGATAAACTCATGATTAGTTCAATTCAATTCCCCACCCCCCAGGGGAGGAAAAACAATCACAAGAAAAAAAGAAAAGGATGCATACAGTTTGGAAGTCTCTATTTGGAAGTACTCCAAGTGAAGATAACCGAGCAGCATATGGACGTATTACTTCCAAGATCAAATTACTTGTTTCAGTGGCATCTTTGCCCATTGGTACCTAGCAATTTGAGTGCCAGCTAATAAGAATAAATTGGGAGTCAGAAAAAGCAACCTTCATGAAAGAGTCAAAAGTTACCTCTATTAGCTCAATCTTTCTATCTTGTACATATGGCTTCACATCACGGTCAGTTTCATCTCGATATTCAAGTGTAGATATTTGAAGATTATCAATGATATGCTGTACAGTGTCCTGCTTAGCTGATTTCCACAGTTTTGAAAAGGACAAGAAGAGAACTAAGATAACAGATCAAGATATAACTGCTTTGATACAAGAGGATATGGTACTTACATCCTGGTGTCGCAGTCAGTGCCAATATTCTCAGTGGCACAGGAACAGTCATTAACTGTTATGAGCAGTAATGAGATAATTGCAGTTAGATAAATTCAAGTGGATAAACTAAACACAGTTAAATATTTAGTGGAACCAATCTACAGAAGGGAGAGAATTCTACTGATGATATATCTTTAAACACCAAAAAATTTCATCAACTGCAATTAGACAAACTAAAAACAAGCTAAAAAGAAGTCAGTTGGACAAATGTCAAGCTGAAAATCCACGGATTTTCCAAAAATATCCTGTGTTCTAATTTTTCTTTCTAGAGAGAGTGACTTGAAGTTTTTGAATCTGTTCATTTAGCCCGAAAGGTAGTCATCTATTTTGGAGAAAGAAACAGTATGTGGAAAGTGCTGCTCTAAATGCACAATTTTGCAGTTGGCTGCAATAAAATAAAATTTAAAAAAAAAAAATGTTCTGAAGAAATTAGAATTATAACATGAACATTTAGAAAATGAGCAGTTATTGGATTAAGAAAAACAGATTACTAGTGGGGACAAACCTCACGAACGGCTACACAATATGAATAATTTCCTGTTGCACGATGAGCCTCATCAATTACCAAGCAAACAAGATGTTTGACCAAACATGAACCTATAAAACAGTACCCTTTGTGTAGGTAAACAATTAACAAACTAAAGAAAGATGAAGCCTTAAGTATTAAAGTTCCTCAAACGGAAGGAATATCAAACATCTTCATAGCATGAGGATTGAACAAAAGAGAGGGATCTAAGGCAAGTTCTTCAACGTTCTGAGCCTCACAAGCTAAGAATCTTTGAAAGCAAAATATAAACATAAAGAATATTAACATAGTTCAGTTTCTTCTTGGATGTCAAGGAGAATAGGTATAATAGAACCGGGAAGATGAACAAAAACTAAAACCTACTCTTGTATACTCCATAAAATACATAGGATCACATGATATACCTTGAATCTCAAATTTCTTTATACAGTATCTGACAATCATTAAAAGGATAATTTAGTACAAGTTGATACGAGTATGCTCACAGAAATACATTGATAAACTTGTTTACCACACGCAAAAGAAAAGAAAAGAAATAACAGAATCTAGTAATTCATAGTTTATACAAGTTTCTGCAGATTTTGCAAGCCTGCTTCAAGTTTCCCAGATCTTTCATAACTCTAAAGGAGTTTTAGTACAGTCCTTTTTATTAGGGTGCAATGAAAATTAATCCTTAAAACATATGAAAGATTCTCAATCGAGTTCTTTAGGAAGTGTCAATTTAGACCATTCTTGTTGAAAAATAAATAAATAAATAAAAATTCAATAAAATTGATTAAAAGTATAGATAGATTAAAATGATGACTTTTTAATTAAAAATTCGTATTAAACAACTTTATACCAATTTTGGATGAAAATTTGAAAATTACAGGATTTAGTTCCTGTTTTTACTTTCGGTAATTTTAGCCCGCACCCTTTTCTTTCCAGAACTTTTAGTCCCTAATTTCTTTCATGCTACAAGTCTGATGCTTAAATCCACCTAAACATCATTAGAGGGAAAAAAATTCTTTTTTTTTTTTTGGAAAAGAATAAAACTTGCAACCTGCAAAAAAGTTAGAGATGAAAATTTTTGAAAAGAAAAAGTAGGGACCAAACTTATCCAATATATATATATATGATTAGATTCAACAATAACTCAGTGAAAAATTTAAGACAAATGATAACATTTTACAAAATTCAGGGACTAAATTGAGACTTCGAAAATTTAAGGACTTATTTGAGAATATATGATCTTTTGAGCAACTAAGTGCATATAAGAGAGATTTACCAAAAAAAAAAAAAAGTGCATATAAGAGAGAGAAAATTAGAGATGTGTTCGTCAACAATTTTCATTCAGAAGTGAATACAAAATCAAATATTTATCAACTAGGTGTGTCAATGCATTCGTCTAGGACATGTTATTTACTCTCAATATTCAACAGTTATTGTTTATTCCCTGGCCAAAAGGAAGCACACTTCAGGGTCATTACACAAACAAACTATAGAAGATACTCTTGCTTTCAAAAACACGTATGATGTACACCGAAAAAATTTACCAGAATAAATATCTTTCTCAAGAACTTGTGGAGTAACAAAGAAAACTCGTTTACTTTTCCAATGATATGCTCTTCTTGTTGGACTTGTTTGACCAGTTAGATCAATTGCCCATTCCTGCAAATAGTTTGATAAAAACCTCCTCAAAATATGACAAAAGCAAGCACCGGAAGCAAAGCCTTTTAAGAATACCAGACTGAATCAAATGAAACAACTTCCTTACTTGAGGTATTCCTCCAATGTTATGACACGCTTCTATTTGTTGCAAAACAAGTGGTCGAGAAGGAGCTGCAAACACAATTTTTCCTGCCATATACAAGCCACATGCAAGACTTCATGTTTCATTACTCAAGTATAGCGTATAATTCATAATGAAAAGATGGATAGAAGTACGAAAATTGCCTAAAATTGGATAGTAGTTAAACCAAACTCCAACCTACTTTTTCTATATTTCTCTCAAAGCAATGATCCTGATGAATCATAGAGCAAATGATACCAAAAGAATTTATTTTTCACACCCTTTCCCATCTCTTTCTCCTTTTGTATTTTTTTTTTTTTTCCTCTCTCTCTTTTGGCTAGATAATCTACTTTCCTTTCATAACTTGATCATCAAAATGTAACTTTTTGTATTGATTAAATGGTCTACATTTCCCTGTATACATGTAGATTGTGCAGCCACTGTTATTCAGGAAAGACCTTAACATAGCAGGTATTATTTGTAAAATTTGCCGAAGGTTCACCACATGATTCGTTTAGTAAATGAATGAATAGGACAAAGGTTTAAGCTTTGAGCATTCTTTGGAAATACAATTTCTTCCTATAAAACCAACAAAGCAAAATTGAAAGAATGAACTGAATGAAACTGTAAACTAATGGGAATTAATATGCTCAATAAATCCAGAAACATTTCTTATATTATCTATGAATTGATAAAGAATGATGCAGCCTTGAATAATTAGTGCTATATCACCTTCAGGAAACCATCTGAAATAATTGTACATCACAACAGCAGCAATAAAAGTTTTCCCAAGTCCTGTAGGCAATGCCACTAAGGTGTTGGAAAACAAAGCGGTGCGGCTGATATTGTACTGATAATCACGAAGAGGATGGTCTTTGTTGACTGCCAAAATTATAAATCAGAAAATTAAAGAAGGACGTCTATAGTGCATTATGGAATATAATATCTATTCACTTCTGAAGGTAATAGAAACCACCAGTTAATTGAATAAAAGCTGCTGTAAGGAGCTAACCAAAAAAAAAAAAGTCAAAAAATGTCTAATTCCAGAAACAAAGACCATGTCAATCATAAACATGTCAAAGACCATGTAAACACTTGGAAAAACAAGAAGAATGAAGGATCCTTAAGCTATACACCTCCAATATTGCAAAAAAGATCATGAAAGAATGAAAGGTGGTGTTTCATATATAATCAGCCTGATAGTAACAAATATAATCCATTCAAAAGTTATATCAATCATATAATGGGATTTCTATATCATGGCTTAGAAGCATAGGACATTTCTTCTTCTTTTGAGCCTTACACAAGAATTTTAGTAGGACTCAACAAAATTAGCTTTTTGCCACTAAAGGAAAAAAATAGGATAAAAAAAAAAAAGAGGAAACCTGGGTAAATCCAGGTTTTAGCAGCAACAGGATCAATCTTGACGAAGCTTATATTCCCTTCTGTATCATCCCCTTCCTGTTCTTCACTCTTATTACTCGTCTGAGCATTATCACCACTATTCTTACAAAACCCCTCACTATAAGAGTAGGGATTTCTCTTCACGCCTTCACTTACATTTGAATTTGAAGAAATCCCAATGAACCTATCGAGAGTCGATTGCCGTGTAATGGAAGAAGAATTAAAAAACCCAGTAGCCCTCTTGCTGAAAATATCTCTTTTATGCGCCTCATCAACTTTTAAACTTGGATTCTGATTACAATCAGCCGTCGCTGAGGTTCGAGCGCAAGCAACATCAATCTCCTTTACTGCTGCTTCCCAATCAAACTCCTACCCATAAAAACACATTTTGAATACAAAAATTAATCCCAAAAAAAAAAAAAAACAAGAAGAATGAAAATTTCAAATAATAAAAGATCATAGAATTGATGTACAACGATTCCACCTCGTCTTCCACATCGTCAATGACATAGACAGGTGCAGATGAAGAGGCCATTGGTGAATATGCTTATGGTTCTTTGGCACCGGTGGCAATGGAGGGAGCAGTCCCTCAAGGCGGTAAAGCTTTCACTTTTCAATTTCTCATTTTTTCTTTTCTTTATTCTCTCTCTCTCTCTCTTTCGCTATTTTTTTTTTTTTTTTTTGGTAAGCCTCTCTCTTTCGCTATTACTCGAGACTTTTGTGTGTATCTGAGGGTATTTTCGGAAGTTCATTCAGTAGTGTGCATTAGTTTGAAATTACACTTTAGTCCTCAAACAGTCAAAACTTATTTAGTGTACCACAAAATTATGGGTTTTTAACCATTTTAACCCAGAGTACACACGTGCCAACCTCCCACGTGCCCGAAACTAAAACTATTCAAGAGTATAGAAATAGAAACCCTTCCGCAGGCAGTTTCTACGTCTGGCCCTTTCTCTTTTCATTTACTTTCTTCTGCTCACAGTATTTCTTTGTGCCCGAAAATGGCGTTCAACAACGGAGCGCGATCCTGTGCCACCAAGCTCGTCGCCGCCACTGAATCATTCCTCTCCAACTCCGGTTAGCCCTCGCTGTGTTTTTTTTTTTTTTTTTTTCAGTTTCTTGTTTCCGCAGTATCAGAATCAAGCTGGTAATTTTATAGTTAACCTCATCTTTTATTAGATTATTCTTGTTGATTTCTTCAGATCTGATAAATTGGTTCTTGGGTTATTGTTTTGTTGAAGATAGGTTCCATGTTTACTTGTTTATTGAATAATTCGTAGAGAAAATAATAATAATAACAAGGTTCTTCCTTTGAATTTCTTTTTTTTTTTTTTTTCTGCCTGAAATTTATTTCTAACATGTAAAGCGCCTTAGGCCGAGCGCTTCCCTCGTAAAAGAAGGGGTGGCGTGGTATTCCACGGGAGAGGTTAATTAATCGTGGCGCATTTTTATGCGATGGGCGCAAATTAAACATGTCTATGTGTGGGACTCCTTGGCCGTTTTGCTGCTTGAATGTGCAAACAATGCGGAGGATTTGCCCTATATGAAATGAAAAATTGCATTTAAACTGTTCAGTTCTAATAGTTATTGATTGGTTCAAAAATATTGTCCATTTAGTTGTCAAATTGATTTATTAGTTTGTTTTCCTTAATGTGTCATTGGTATTCAAATGAATACACAAAAGTATAAATGGAGCTTAGGGGACTCTAGCTAGTACTTTAGCTATGTCCAACTGTTGCATGTTTTATGCCAGCAAGATCTTGAATTCAGGGGTATTAAACTGCAGAATAAATGGTTGTATTTCTGGTTATTTTCTGGTTAAATTTTTTATTGCATCCTAAACTTGAATGTCTTAGCTTGTTTTATGTTTAATGGATTTGCTGAGGTACCCAAAGGTTGACTATCAAAGTAGTCAAAGTTCCTTTTTACAAGAGGAATGTTATAATTGGAAAGATGTTGAAATTATGAGATTAACATTTGAATTTGAAAGCGCCTTAGGCCGAGCGCTTCCCTCGTAAAACAAGGGGTGGCGTGGTATTCCACGGGAGAGGTTGATTAATCGTGGCGCATTTTTATGCGATGGGCGCAAACTAAACATGTCTATGTGTGGGACTCCTTGGCCGTTTTGCTGCTTGAATGTGCAAACAATGCGGAGGATTTGCCCTATATGAAATGAAAAATTGCATTTAAACTGTTCAGTTCTAATAGTTATTGATTGGTTCAAAAATATTGTCCATTTAGTTGTCAAATTGATTTATTAGTTTGTTTTCCTTAATGTGTCATTGGTATTCAAATGAATACACAAAAGTATAAATGGAGCTTAGGGGACTCTAGCTAGTACTTTAGCTATGTCCAACTGTTGCATGTTTTATGCCAGCAAGATCTTGAATTCAGGGGTATTAAACTGCAGAATAAATGGTTGTATTTCTGGTTATTTTCTGGTTAAATTTTTTATTGCATCCTAAACTTGAATGTCTTAGCTTGTTTTATGTTTAATGGATTTGCTGAGGTACCCAAAGGTTGACTATCAAAGTAGTCAAAGTTCCTTTTTACAAGAGGAATGTTATAATTGGAAAGATGTTGAAATTATGAGATTAACATTTGAATTTGAAAGCGCCTTAGGCCGAGCGCTTCCCTCGTAAAACAAGGGGTGGCGTGGTATTCCACGGGAGAGGTTGATTAATCGTGGCGCATTTTTATGCGATGGGCGCAAATTAAATATTCTTTTGTGGGGCTCCTTGGCCGCTTTGCTGCCTGAATGTGCAACCAAAGCGAGGGTTTTTCCCTATATATGAAATGAATGTTGCAATCATGTTGGTTGGTGCTCTAATGATTATATATTTGTTGTAGGTATAATAGATATATTTTTATTTAATTTATCAGACTTTTTAAAGGTATTTTATGTTTTTGGTGACGCAATAATGAATAAATTGAACTTCTGTGGGTGTTAAATTGCATACTAAATAGATTAAAATTGTAGGCTTTTGTTTTTATATTTTATTTTCCTTAGTTTCTGTAGTTAGTTTTGGAGCTTCCTTAACAGAAATGAGATCATTTCTTTTCTACTTTTATGGATGTGCTAAGGTACTGAGGTGTTGATTAATGAAGCGGTCAAAATAGCTTCTGTAAACTGAGAATTATCATTGTATAGTGGCACTATGCCGACTTGGCTACTAAGATCTTCAACCATAACACAGGGATTACCATGTATGAATTGAAAACTGCAATTGAACTATTGGTTGCTGTAAAGTCTAAGATGATAATTTGGTTGTAGGACC
Source organism: Marsdenia floribunda (assembly GCA_035583425.1). NCBI lineage: Eukaryota > Viridiplantae > Streptophyta > Magnoliopsida > Gentianales > Apocynaceae > Marsdenia > Marsdenia floribunda. Next base: position 2,086,255 of record JAXGGT010000004.1, read on the forward strand.
AAGAATTCTGATTTTTTTGTATTGATATGAATCCGTATAAATAATGTTAGTCAGATTCTGGTATGCGCTTCATTAGTTGCATAAGAGGTTAAGCAGTATGATAGTTTTAAAGGGGAGCATTCTAACAGAAATAAATGTGTGTCTCTTCTGGAAAAATTCAAATGGAGGTCCAACTTTTGATGTCCTTTTTACATTGGAAGTTTCCCCTATTTATAGCAACTACATACATATTGATCTTCCTTTTTAGTCATACTTGAATTTCTCAACAAAATAGCAACCTTAGGCGTTGTGCTTCTCCATCAAGAGAAGTGGTGTTGTGGTATTTCACAGAATGAGACTTATTCATTGTGGCACATTTGATTGCAGTGCACACGAGTAGAATGTTTTTGGGACTTAATGGCCATTTTGCTGGTCAGATATGCAATAAAATCGACGGGTTTGCCCCATACGAATGAAAAGTGCAAAAAAAGTTCTAAAAGTGATTATTGACTCTGCAAATATGTTTCTTGCTTAATGTCATGTCAGATTTAGTTACTCTTAATTCCTCACATGCTATGGCAAAGTTTAGAAGGAAGTGATTTTTGGCCTGTCTTCAGCCGGGGGGGGGGGGGGGGTGGGGGTGGCGGGAATGAATTATAATAAA
>JAXGGT010000004.1:2086907-2097427 GCA_035583425.1 Marsdenia floribunda
CCCCCCCCCCCCCCCCCCCCCCCCCCCCCCCCCCCCCCCCCCCCCCCCCCCCCCCCCCCCCGCGTGGCTGGAATGAATTATAATAAAGTAGAAATTATAAATAATTATCCTGGATTTGATTGTTTTTCATGCTCCTTTTAAGTTTTCGAATCTAGTCCTGTAACATCTGGACCCTGTTGAATATTTATGCACCCTTTAATCTACCTGAAATTAGAGCTTAGGAAGGTCAATGCTTTCATCTCATACTCACTGATAATCTCTATTTATTTACTTTTTCAGCTTAAAGATCCTTGTTGGTTTTTCTCATGTGTGAGAAACTTTAGTTGCATACTCAGTAACAAGGCTCACAAATTGGAATACGAAAGACATGGATGAGATGTGTCTCTCATAAGTTTAGAACACTAGAACATGTGACATTTTCTATCTGTTTCTTTGGCTGAACTTTTCCCCTCCACTCTATTTCTATTTTATTTCAACTTAAGAAAGTAAAGAGGAGGAATTCCTATAAGTGGGGAAGATACCCTCTAGACAAGCCTTGTCAATTTATAATGTAGTAAATCTTGATGCTATGGGTCTCTATTAACTATTCACTTTCTTGTTCATGCTCATGGAGTTTGATGGGTTATCTAAGATGTGGCTTTTTTATACATGAGGCTAACAACAGCTTGATCACATTTGTCTTACAACAGGGAACAGAGGTTTCCACTCAACTGGTGCTAAGAGAATGGGAGGAGGACATGGTCATGGTCACGACGAGCCATACTACCTTCATGCCAAGCACATGTACAATTTGGACAGGATGAAGCACCAGGGGTTGAAGATGACACTAGGTGTCTTATCTGCCTTCAGCATTGGCGTTGGTCTCCCAATTTATGCTGTCATCTTCCAGCAAAAGAAGACTGCATCTGCATAATTTGAAGTCTCAAATCATCCACCTCTTCTATGTCAATAACTGGAAGGTGCTTCAGGATTTTCTTTTGTAGACGATGATCATGAAATTCTTCTTACTTCAAAAACCTCTAGTGTTTTCGTCTCAATCTTCACATTGCAATGGTCTTTTTTTTTTTTTTTTTTTTACATTGGTATAGTTTTGGCATACTGCTTTTTCTTAATAAAAACTTCATGGGATCTCTCTCTCATATATCTGAGAAATACATTGATGTGCACAGGAGGATACTATTTGGCAACTGACACTATTTGATGAGAAATATTCAAAGCCCTTTTTATAATGTTTTAAGATTGTCTTAAATTCTGTGTTAGCAAGCAACAAACGTTGTGGGGAAATGTATGATGGGAGAGACAGGCTTAACACCTTGTATAGAAAGGAAGAAAGTAGTAGAAAAAGGAAAAGCTTCAAAGTGTTTGTACTTGCAACCTTGCTTTCAGGGCATGCCTCTGACACAAATAACAAATATATTGTATTCTTTACTTCACCTTCTTCAAAATCCAAATATATCATATTTCAATATTGGACTTAATATAAAAAAAAAAAAAAAAATTAACTATTTACTCTTATTATTAAGAAAAATTGGTATTAATTTGACACTTTTGTCTCATAAGGAATATACTTATTGGCAATTCAAGCATATGCCTATGAAAAGGAAAGCTTCACTAATACATACATATTATGTATAATTTAGATAGAATTTGGGTAGCTTTTAAGCTACCACTTCTTTTGGGATTGAATTCTGACATAACTAAATCATGGGATCACTCCTGAGGAAGTACAATAAATCTTGACTTTGCTTTTCTTGTGAAAAATAAATAAATAATTTACCAAGTTCTTGGTGTATTTTTAACCCTCACAAGTGTTAAAAACTATTTTCATTATTATTATTATTATTATTATTTTAGGGTATGGTATGGTAGAGTACCCCCACCATCCTACCAGAGAGGTGTAGTCATTTTGGTGAAAGAATCAAGTACAAGTGAAAAGTGTGCTGGTCTTGCTTTCCTAAATTTGGGTAAATGAAGGGTCATCGCACACCCACCTACTACTTCCACTACTACTACCGCCCTCTTCTTCTTTCTCTTTTTCCTTTCAATAAAATCTCATTTAGATTGTATCTCATTCTTTATTTTTGAATTTTTTTTAGTAGTCATTAAATAAGTTTTTATTAAAGACTTAAAAAAATATAAATATTTTTTAACTTTACATTGTTTCATAAAGAAACGATTTATAAATAATAGTTGTAAATCATTAATCACAAGAGTATTGAGAGAAAACATCAATACAAGTAAAACTCGTAAAAATTTATATAATCACTTAAATTTAAAATATTTTATCACTAAATTATATCTATGCATCAGTCTACATTTTTTTTTTTTTTACTTAATATACAAGTTATTTATCTCAATTATAGATAATACCTGTAAATTATATTTATATTTAAACTAATTCTCATTCGAATTAGGTATGTCCTTTTCATAAAATAAATTTTAACCCTTAAATTTTTAAACGATATTAAAGATAAAAAAACACATTAGATTATCAGTATAAAAATTTCAACAGTCCAATTCAAGAACCCAATAATTGAATTTCATATATATATATATATATATATATATATATCTTTCTTTCCTCAAGACCATAGGGCCACTATCTACTACTTTATGTAACCATTGACTACACGATACACACCTATATTTATATATATATATATCTATTAAGATGTTAATAAATAATAAAAACAGCAAATGACAACGAGTACAATTGTCTTTTGTGGCAAATTGTTTATAACATTCTTGTTCATCCCTATAATTTCTTTCCACATAAAGAGCAATTCATGATGCTTCAATAATTCCCCTTTTTTAAAGATAGTGAGTCTTGGAATTGGCATCTGATCTAATGAATTCCCACTTTTGTTTTCCTTCACAAAATTTATGCAGACTTTTCACATCAAGAAATTGTAAAAACCATAGAAAGAGGTACACAAACAAGGAGAGAGAGAGAGAGAGAGAGAGGAAAATGACTCTCTCAACACAGAGTCAAAAAGTGAATACTATTTATTGATTTTATTTTTTTTTCATAATAAAAAATATTTTAATTTTTTTTATTTGAGTATTTTCTTATATGTGACGAAATAAAAAAAAAAATTGAAAAAATAATAAAGAAATGAATCAAACCCTTAAGATATAAATATAATATACATATATACAACAATTTTCTTGAAATGAAGAGACATTTAAATGTTTACCTCTCAAATTGAATCAAAACTGAGAAAAAGAAGAAGCATTCATAAAAACTCACTCATTTCCATTTCAAAGCCAACAAGTATTCTTCCCCTTTGCTCCAAGAAGCACACCATTGGAAGAAAAATGGTAAAAAGAAAGGAAAAGTTCAAGACATTATAAAAACCCTATTTCTGCCAACTAGCAACACTCAAAAGAGAAGAAGAAGAAAAAAAAAAAAAAAATGTACAGTGAATTAAACAATCCTCACCTATCATGTAATTAACTAAAAATTCTACAATCATTCAACAGAATATTAAAAAGGTGGAGAGAGAGGAGGAGTAGGGTTATTGTTGTTTCAATGTTCATACCCAAAAAAGGGATCATCTTGAAATTATTGGGAATCTTTCGGATTTTCATCACCACCACTATCACTCCCTTGAGGCTGGTTTTGATGGTGATGGTGATGGTGGTGGTTGTTGTGATGCTGCTCCAAGTTCATACCCAAATCAACCCTACTACCACTATAAGCGTTATTAATGGAGGCCAACATTCCCATGTTACTAGTCTCTGAAACACCTAGTCCCAGCTGCTGAACCGGCTGTGATTGTTGCAACACCATTGATCCTAGTTGAACCGGGGTGAACCGGCCTCCGCCATGGAAGTCATATCCTGCGATTCTTTGCATTCCCGGTGCCTTGTACTGCCACATCTGGTGGTGCTCCTGCTGGTTTAAACCGGTCGTAGTCGCGGCCGCTGCACCCCCTGTTACAGGTAGCATCCAGAAGGCGTTTCCCACGTTGGCCGCGGCTGCCGGAGCAACTGCCCACATGGCTTGCGCGGGAATGAAGCCCGATGGCTGTGCCGAACCGGGTTTTACTTCCGGACCCGGTTCCTGATCTTGTAAGCTAACCCCACCCGTTCTTGGCGTTTTGCCGGCTGCCGATGATGAAGGAGAGGTTGCGCCGCTCCCGTCTTCCCTGAATCGTTTTTTCATGAAATTGTCATCTGGGTCTTGGCTAAAACCACCGCTGCTCGCGAGCTGGTGATGAAAGCCCAGCATGGCGGTGGCGGTGGCGCTGCCGCCGTGGAGGAAGAGGGGTGCAGACTTGGAAGGAGGAGCGGAAATTGTGGTGCCACTGCTGCGCAAAGAGACATTAAGAGTTGAGAAATTGGCCGGAATTGTACCTGTCCCAGTTGCGGCTATAATTGCCGGTTCAGCTTGGTGTAAAAGCCACTCAATTGTTTCACCGTCAGACTTGTGACCTAATTCTCTAGTGAGCTGGAAGACCCTAGCTGCACATAAAGCAGGCATACGGATGCGCCGACCACGGCCGTCCACCTTGGTGTGTCGGTCCTTGGAGGGTTTCTTAGCAGGTTTTGCAGCAACAGCAGTAGAATTATTGCTATTACTGTTGCTGTTTGTAGTGGTTGTGGTAGTAGTAGTAGTAGCGGTGGTGGTGGAAGAAGGATTAGAAGGAGAAGAAGAAGAAAGCAAGTTGTTTCTTGAATGCATGGAAATGGAGCCCATGAAGGGGGGGCCATGGCCTGGGGTCTGAGAGGACCCATGTCCACCTCCACCTCCACCTGGTTCTGGTTGTTGTTGTTGTTGTTGACTTTGGCTTGGAAGTGATGAAACCAGCTGAAGAGAAGCAACTTCTTGAGTCTGTTGTTGAGCTTGTGCATGTTGATGATGATGGTGGTGGTGGTGGTGGTGGTGATCTGAACCACTACTACTACCACCACCTTGATTTTTGCTATGTGGCTCCATAAATTCCATCTTTAGGGAGGTGGGGGTGGGGGAGTTTTCCAAGAAGGAAAAAAAAAAAAATTAAAAATTTTTTTTTTCCTTGATTCTCAAAACCTAAACATTGTCCAATTGGCAAATTGATGTGGAGCACAGCAGGAGCCACCCCCAGAATGTGAGAGAGAGATAGAATGAAAGAGAGAGAGAGAGAGAAAAAAAATCTTGGAGATCAAGTTGATGCCACCCAAGTCTTTTGAGCCTAAACTGTGAACAAGTGGAAGTAGTGGGGTTGGTTCCTTCCCCTCCTTTCTTCTTTGTGGTTGACTGCTGTCTTCTTGAGAGAGAGAGAGAGAGAGAGAGAGAGAAATATACTCTGCTTAGGTGTGGGAGCCTACAAACAAAGATAGAAATAAAAGAAAGAATCAAGTCTCTGTGTGTGTGTGTGTGTGTGTGTGTGTAGGGTTCATCCTGCAGGAGTTAATCTACTAGTCTGAATTAAGGCAAAAGAGCCCGATTCTGCAGTTATAATGGTTTTACCATTCTTGGTAACATTTTCTTTATAGTATTCTTAAAAATTACAAGTGTCAATTCTTTTATTTTTACTTTTTTTTTTTTTTTTTTTTTTGACTTATACCTTGTAATGAATTATTATTATTATTTTTTATCTCAAAATGTTAGTGAAATTCTTTATTTATCAGTAAATAAATTTTTAAAATGCTAAAACTATTTTCTCTTTTTAATACTTGACAATTACTTCATCTAATTTGTTTACTTGTTAATTATTAAAAAACATTTTTTAAAAAGAAAACACAAAAAATCAATGCGACTTTTAATTAAAAAATTAAAATATTTTTTGACTTTATTTTTCTCAATAAAAATAACTAATAAATATGAATTATAAAACATTAATTATATAAATATTAAGCGAAAAATATTAATAAATTCGTCTTGATTTCCTAATGTTACAAGTTAATATATATATATATATATATATATATATATATATATATATTTCTCTTATTAAAAAAATAAAATTAAAAGATATTTTTATTAAAAAATACATCAATTTTTGTATATATTTTTTTAAAAGGTGTGATTTATTATTCGTGACAAGTAAAAAAAACGGAAAAAAAAAAAAAAAAAAAAAAACTTATCATTACTTTTTAGGAAAATTGACAAGTTAATCCTAAACAAATTTTATATTCCTAACTTAGCTCTTAAATTATTATTATTATCATTATTTTAAGCTCTAAACAAAATTATAAAGTAGAAATATAGTATTTTTTTTGACAAAATTTTAATTAAAATGTAGATATTCGATGTTTTGTATACTTTTAATTAATTAAAAAAGACAAAATGGTTCATTTTACCTATTAACCTTGTTAAATGCTATCTATAAAAGTCGTTCTTCAAATTATTCTTTATTACTCTTTTATCTCAATAGTGTTTACTAAATTATTTGGGGAGAAAAAAATCAGAACATTTGATATGTATGATGATAATTTTATCCCTCTTTTCTTAACACAGGATCATTTAAATTTATAATTTTTTGATGATTTTCGTAAATATATATATATATATATATATATATTACTAGTTTGTAAATTTCTTCAAAAATTAAAAAAATAATAATAATTTGGGACTTACCTTATCAATATAAAATTTGTTTAGGACGTACCTCAACAAAATAAAATTTAATGAGGATTAAACTTACCAAATTTTTTTAATTTTATGGAGTGACATAAAATTATCCTATCGTTTGTCTTTATACATATATATATATATATATATATATATATATATATATATTATATAATTTTATTATGGATCTAAAGACTAAAATTAATATTAACAAGAGTACCCTTAGTTTAAAAGGAAAAAGGATAACTGGTATAAGGAAAAAGGATATCAAGACATTGAGTTTCAATTCTTGTAATCTGAAAAATTACAAGAATTCCTTCTAGAAACATTTTTTTTTTTTTCTCAATTGCTCTTTTGTATCTCGAATTCATGACCTCACAAATCACAAATAAGGTTGCTATCAATAGAAATATACATTCATGAGAATTTAATTCTTTTTATTTATTGATGTTTTAATTTTTAATTTTAATTATTTTTTGTCCAATGATTTATAACTTTTAAAATATTATCTTTTAATAATGAATAAAATATTTTTAAATATTTTTAAATATTTTTTTTTTATTTTTAGACTTTATATGTTTTTCATCTATCTCAATGTTTTCTGAAGTTCCTCTCCTAGCCTATTGGTCTAGGAGTTTTTCCCTTACCTCTTGGTAAACCAGGAGGTGAAGAGTATGAATCTCTCCTGGCCATAGGTCAAGGAATTTCTCCCTTACCTCCTGGCTTGTCAAGAGATTAAAGGTTCAAACTTCACCCGGAGTTCCACAGTTCGAGATATATTCCCAAGTGCCCTTAAGTTTATGTTTTGATTTGTTATGATCCCTCATATTTATTTTTGTTCAAAGTAGTCCCTTAAAAATTTTTAAATTGATCAAAGTGGTCCTTTAACCATTAACATCTAAATATTTCGTTAACTCTCCTTGCGCGTGATATCCTAAACTCTCTTTAATTTTGAACAAAGGTTCAAAAATATCCCTCTAAAAAAGACACGAATAAGGAAATTTAACGAAATATTTGGATGTTAATGGTCAAAGGATCACTTTAATTAATTCCAAAATTCTTAAAGGATTATTTTAGGCAAAAATAAACATGAGGGACCATAACAGATTAAAACATAAATTTAAGGGACTAAATTGACAATTTATCTTAAAAGAAGAAAGCATTGTTTGACTTTGAAATACATGTGATTTCTCTTTTAATTTATATTATGATTTTGTTTACAATTTTTTTTCCTTCTCATTTAAATTGCATACATTTCTGATTCGCATTATTATTATTATTAAAAAAATTCAATATTTTAGTAAAATATATGTTTTATAAGTACCTATTCAAATAGATAATGATTAGAGAAGTTAAAAATTTATTTGAATTAATTATTTATATTATAATCTATTGTGAATATTCTATTTATTAATTATTGTAAGTTCAATAACTATAAGAATATGCTCGTTCAAATTTAATTTTTTGTTTAAGTTTTTAATTGTAATTTTTAGTATATTTTATATCTGGATCGAAGCATACCACTATGTGTATATATATATATATATATATATATTAATCATTTAAATTAATCCGAAATATGAGGGGTTGTTTGGTAAAATTAGCATTATTATGTTTTGGTTAAATAAGAAAGTAGTGGAGGTAGGTGGGGACCTTGTAAATAAATGTAAGGAGAGATGGATTATGAGACCATTCGTGGGGTCTTTTTTTTTTATTTTTTTATTTTAAATATATATATACATATTCTTTTAAAAAAAGAAAAGAAAATGTAAAAAGAATGTTATAATTAGGTAATTAGCTGTCTTCAAGAATGGCAATCACCATAGCCACACATGACAATCTGTGAAATTTCCTTTCCTTTTTCTGTCTTTCTTTCTTTCTTTCTTTATCATTATTTTATTTTCTATTTTATTTTTTATTTTTTTATTTTTTTCACAAAAACTCTTCTTTCAGCTTTTGAGTTTTGAGTAAATGTACTCGGGGTTTGGTGGAGAGGGGGCACCCGGGAGAGGGGGGCGGGGTTGAGGAGTGGTGGGGACAGAGAGGGTAGGGTTTGAAATAATTGTAAAGGAAGAAATCCATACATACATACATACATATATATATATTAGTGTGAAAGGGTTGAATTGAAAAAACGGCAAATTATGAACCCCCTTCCCCACCACCAGTGTCATCTTGCCAATTTTTTTGGTTTAATGTTTTCGTCTACTCATTTTATATTGTACTAATAAATTTTAAAAGAGAGAGTAATTCATTAGTAATGTGACTTTTCTTATTTAGGTATTTTTATTTGATTTGTTAAGTAAAATTCTTGAGTTTGAATTTCGTTAAGAATGGTCTTGTGCTACATTTCAACGAGATGCTTTAGTCTTGAGGATCTATCTCCATAAATCTCTTTCATATTAATCGATAAAAATACATATTTACAAAAAAAAAAAACGCAAAATTAATCACTTCAATTCTATTTATTATTTTTCACTATTTTGGTCCTTTTTTCCAAATTTTTTTTTTTAATTATTACTATTTTTAAGTGATTATTTTGATCATAGTTTAACTAATTTTTATATTAATTAAGACCTTATAATCAATTTCTATTTATTCTAATTTAATTGGTCAAGTTAAAAATTATTAAAAAAATTAAAAAATCTTCTTAAAATTAATTTGGTCAAAAATTCGTCAAAATATATATATAAAAAAAAAAATTATTGCCAAACACTAATATGAAAATAAAAAAGATTAAAAATAATTAAAACTATAAAAAACTAATAAATATATCTTCATTTATAAATAAAAAATTTTATGAGATTGATTTACAGATTATCATAACCTAAACACTTTGTATAGAAAGAAAATTTTTAAAAATTATAGGACATGAAATAATATATTTTATGCTTATATTTCAAATTCATTCGTTAAGAAGGTGTAGCTCAATTGATAACAGCCTCACTTTAAAAAAAATTCAGATTCATTCGAAAAACAATTCTTATTTAATAAAATTAAACTCGAAAGATTTTTTTTTTTTTTAAATTTTGAAGGGTTTTTTTTAAAAAAAAAAAAAAAAAATAAACACGAAAGATGATAATTAATTTAAGGTTTGTTAATAAAATAAGATAAAAATAAATAATTAATCTAAAATTAAATACAAGAGAATTGTACTAATTACTAAATAGTGTGTTAGAACATGTGGAGAATCTAATAATGTTCTCTTGATTTTTGCATTGCCTTTTTAATGCAAAATTGTTGATTATGACGATTATAGTGACGCTTTTTTAAAGTCCAGTACCCACAAAAAAGTGCTATTTATTTCCCCACCCTCAACCTTCCTCTTCCCACCCACCTACACAGACATGTTAATAGGTTTAAAATATTCTGTCTAACTCGAACTTGATCCTAAGAATATCAGGTCTAAGTTTATATTTTTTTACATGCGAATTTAGATTATACTTGTATCTAAAAATTAAATATTAATTGAGTTTAAATATAAAATTATAAATATCTTACTCAATACATATTTTATTCGATAATTTTTAAAATTAAATATATAAAATTAATATACTATATTAATTATAGTGTTGAGATAATTTTTCATTCCCTAAAATTAATATGAATATATTGATTTATATATATTTTTCTTTTTTTCAATTTCTTGAAAAAAAAAAAAATCTTTTATATTTTTAGTTTGAATTTTAGCTAAATTGCTATAATAATTAGACTCTACTATAAGTCTTTTTTTTAAAAAAATTTTGAGATATTTTTGTTTTTAATATGTCTCGAACTTATTATCTTTCAAAATCATAAATGAGGTTGGGAAAATTTTAGTCCCTATACTAATTTCGTTTGGACAAAGGGGTCCCTATTTTTTATTTTTGGATAAACGAATCTCTATTCTTTTTTTGTTTGGACAAAGGGGTCCCTGTTTTTTATTTTTGGACAAACAAATCCCCATTCTTTTTTTATTTGG
>JAXGGT010000004.1:2113845-2125675 GCA_035583425.1 Marsdenia floribunda
TATATGTATTTGTATCAATAATATATTTTTCTTTTGTATAATGTTATTGTGAAATGACTAAAATGCTCTTAGACAATATATATATATTTTTTTAAAATTAATGGTAAAATAACAAAAAATTTTAACAGAAGAACCAATCCCACATAATTTAACATAATTAAGGGACCAATGTCAAAAAAAAATTAATTCAAGGATCAATGTCACCAAATGACCATAGTTTGGGGACTATTTATGTCAATTTGCCATATTTTATATTCTAAATAAATTAAATTACTGTAATTTTAATTCTTTTTAGACAAAAAAAAAAAAAAAAAACTTAAATAAGAATACAAGTATAGTAATTTTCAAACATTTATTAGAAACTCTGAAGATTACAATACATGACTGAAATACAATATAAGATTGTCTCTGACGTGCGATCGAACTCAAGATTTCTCACTTGACAAATAAGTTAGAAGAAGACTCTCAATACTATAACCCATAACTAAAATGTAGTACAAGACCAATCTTCGACATAAGTCAAATTTATAACCTTTCGCTTGACAAGTCAAATAGAGGTACCTAAGTAAAGAGAACTACACCACCACTTCCACGAGACTACTACCTTGTTCTCTCTGTGTTTTTATATTTTTACTAAAAAAAAAGAAAGAAAGAAAAATGGATTTTACTTGTTTCAGGCTACTTATTGCCCAAATAATTGAGGACGGGAAAAAAAAGGAAGGTGAAACATGGAAGTAAAGGCAGAAAAAAATCTTGGACAACTTACTCATATAGAAAGGAACAGCCCAACCACACAGAAGAAAATAATATCGTAGACTTCTCCAAATTCTGAGGATAAAAATGTTATCAGAATTTTTTATTTTATTTTTATTTTTATTTTTTTAATTTCACATTAGAATATTTGCAATGCCATTACATTAATTTTCTTAAATATCTTGAGGGGAAAAAACAATTATTATCTAATTTGATTTTAAATTATAACTTATTATCTACTATGATCCTTAAATTTAAATTTTGTATAATAAGATCCTTGTTTTAATATGGCTTATTTATTAAGATTCCTTAAATTATAGTTATAATATGCAAATTGTAATAACACAAGGACTTTATTGGCTAAAATTTAAACTTAGAGACCTTAATGAAAAATAGACTGTAATTTAGGACCAAATAGGATAATAATCTTTAAAAAATCCCATCTTCTAGACAATCAGAGGACAATGAAGAGACAAAATAAGAGAAGAGTACTTCATTATTTGAGAAGCAAGATTGCCAGTTCTTGAAGATACTAATGTACATGAAAATAGCCTTGGAAATGGTAAACCAATGGCGAAAATCGCCAAAGAATTAGTTTTCTTGTAGTGGAAGAAGAAGAAAAAAAGGTCTCTCACCTCTGCCTCTGCCTCTGTTTTTTTTTTTTTTTTTTGTCTACTATTCTCTGGATTTGTTGTCCTAGAAAACTTTTACAGCATGTGTTTTTTCGGTCAGCATGTCCAAGAAGCAGATCTCCTAATCACAGGCTTCATTTGCTTGTCTTCTTCCAGAGAGATCATCCCCAAGTGTGAAGGATCTTCTAACATCATCTTTGCTACCAGATATCCGGCAATTGACCATGTCTGGAACTTCCTAGCCTGTTTACCAATGTACCTGCCAAGTTTTCCATCGTAGTACTCAGGCCAACCGTCCTTCAGCAACCTGCTCTCAGCAAGATCAATTGCTCGTCTGGCAATTTGAGGTCGTCCAGTCTTGATGCACGCAGCCGTTAACAACCACAAAAGAACTGTGCAATACATATATACATGTCATAGATGAGTTCATTTTGGAGCACAAGATCCATTGCCCAGCAAAACACAGGATAAGAAAGGTCAAGGGCGGATCAAACTTTCCAATATTAAAAGTAGAATATGGTAAGGTTCCTAAATAATCATAAAAGGATGAATGTATATGTATATATATATGATCCATCAGAAAAGAAACAAGCCATTTCATATTACATAGTTTCAATAGCAGGCTATAGAAAATGAGAGCACAAGAAGAATACCTGGCCAAGAACCTCCATTATGGTAACTCCATCTTGTATTCTTTGGATCACAACCAGTTACAATTCGCCACTCATGACTTTCGATTGCAGGATAACAGATCTTTATAGGCATTTCTCCAACAAGTTCATCCCATCGGGCTTCTATGAGATCCATAATAGCAGCAGCTTGCTCAGCAGTAGCAAGACAACACAAGATGGCAACACAGTTACCCAAGGCAAACCATCTAAAATCCATTCTTGCTGGACTAACATTACCAATAAAATAACCACCGCGTGTGGGCATAAATTCAAAAACCCAATCTGGTATTGAGTCCGGGATAACATTAAACTTATTTAGTGCAGTATGTGAATATTCTTCTGTTTTATAACGATAAATGTCATTTAATTGTTGGAAGTCAAGCCAGAAATAGCTTCTCATGTGATAACTTAAGGCAGTCAAGCGCTTTGCTATTCTCTCGATGAACTCATTCCCTTCTGAATCTGGCTTTAACATTGCTAAAGCACATCTCAATGCCATAAAGAAGAGTGCTTGGATTTCAATAGGATAACCATAAACCCCCTGCAACATTAACATTAACATGAACATAGGAAAAGCAAGAAATTTTATGTACTTAAAACAACCCTAGTTAACTTTATTGAATTGCAACATCATGTAGTCCTATGTCCCTAACAACAAAGTACTAGTATTTCCTTCAAGTTAGAGAGAAGTTAGTGCAAATCTCATGATCATTGCTAGAAAGTCAACATAGGTAACTACCTAATTTACGCTTGAGAAAATCTAGCCTGGCAATGGCATACACTTCGAGTAAAAAATACATTAATGATTACATTAAGTACCAAACTCCTAATATAACCCAAAAGCATCCAGTATGGCAATAAGTATCTTACATGCGAAAAATCAGTCAAGAAAAGATTAAATTAATGATTCTTCCATTGACACTACAAGGTATAATCCTTCCACTTGCAGCACCAATGAAATATAGTGAAAGATTTTGATATGGTTGCATAAGGTTTTATATGGACAAGGACTGAAGCTTAGCTCAACACTCACTAAGCAGCTGAGTAGATATCATTTTGCTTCATTCACATACTTAATTCAAATCCTTAATCGACATAAAAATGTAGAGGGAGCGAGCCTAACAAGTCATCAATTGAAATAAAAATGAGTAAGATATTTTTCCCAGAATCAGAAGATACAAAAGGTGGAGACTCTAATTACCCTAATACTTTTACTGCAAATTACCAGAATAAGATTTCTTAACTTATATCAGGTCATCTAGTGATGGTTAAATGAGACTAAAAATTTGAAGGTATGTCAAAAATTCAAGAAGAGAAAGTAACAAAAGAGAAAAGAAGAGAAGAAAAGAAAATGGGAAACAAAGAGAGTAAGGAACATATAAGAAAAGTTTAGTTGAAATTTCTTTGTGAAAATGGACTAACTCTCATCTACAATGCACGATTATCTCAAAAATTGCTAATCTCACTATATATAGACACTTGATTTTTCCAATTGATCTTTTCATTTCTCATACCTTTTAAATAATTAAAATCACTCTTCCAAGAACCCTCAGAAGACAGTGAAATCAATTTAAGTACTCATGGATCATTTGAAGGAAATGTTGAAGCTATTTCAAATGTTATGAAGAAAAAAGCCACATGAAAAAATTGTGTACTGACAAATCTTTTTTAATTCAATCTGTGAACAAGATGTCCATCCCTCTCCAACCACCCCTAGAGAATGAGAAACTAAATCAATAAACATCAGGGATAGTAATAAAACTTATTTAAAACATATTGAACTTTGTGTTTCTACCATACTATTCCATGCTATAATTGTCATTACTCATTGCCTCCATTTCGATAAACCAACCTATTCATACTGTCTTATTGGTATTTGAAATTTTCAGTGCAGTAACTAAATAAGCAATAGGAATGACTTGAGCAAACACACGAACCAAGATAATCCAGTGAGAAAACTGTAAACACTTTGCAAAGTGATAATACAAATCCATCTTCACATCCATAAGTAATAAATCTTCAAAAACTTTTCATGCCTAAACAAAATTAATATATATATATACATAGAGAGAGTAGGGAGAGAGAGAGAGAAAAGTGGCTTGATTTGGCATGTCACGCAAATTCAAATACAAATAAGTGAAATCTTATCTTATTTAGATAGTTCACTTTTTTGGGCAAAAGGAGATCCTATCCCATGGTCTTAAAAGATCACAGAAGATGAGTTACATTAGTTACAAGATGGAAAATGTGCTTCCAAACAATCTGTTCCCTCTTTTTTCCTTTTGTGGAAAGACAAAACACGATTTACCAGATAAATGAGATTACAATTTTTACATAATATGCTACAAGATTCAGAATGCCATTAGGTTATCATACAGAACATTAAGGATTTCTGGAAGTATTATAAAAGGATCTCGGGAAGGAATCTTACCATTCTCCTATCAATCATTGAGCATCCATCAGCACAAAGCAAGGTTGGAAAAGTGTCAAATCCTTCTGACAGGCACAAGCTCAATATTAGCCTCATGCCCTTTTGGCACTCCGGTGATTCAGACAGAGTTTGGTCCCCGGTAGATTTTGTATACGCACGGAGGAGAATTATCCACCAAAACCCAGAGTCAACTGGAGCAACTCTTCCAATAGCACTCTCACCAAAATCAGCAACTATTGTCTCTGTCTTGCGGTCAGGGTCATGTAAAACTTTGAAGCTAGCTGGCATAGCTCCTTCCCCAAGCTTGAATCTATCAATTCTCTTTTCCCAGCCTTGGAGCAGAAGTGTCTTCAATAAGAAATTCTTTACAATATCAGGCTCACCATTCATTAGAAAGGCCAGTGCACTAGGTACAAAATCCCGAACAAAGACCTGCATAGCCAGTAAAATAAAATGGATCAAAAAATGTTCAAACATTTGAAAAGAATTATAACCATAAATCCCTGGTAAGTATTAGGCACCTTTCAACTAGAAACACAAACATCTAGATATACTTAATTTATTTTTTTTTTTACAAAAAAAAAAATTAAAAAATGAAGAAGAAGAATGGAATTTACCTGATCGTAATTTAGAACCTCCTCAGAGGCATGATCATAAGCTGCAATAGTGCCAACAGGTTGGCCCCGGAAGTGTACCAAGGATCTGCGAAGAGCATCCCAAGCCTCAGCAACCATAGGATGGGGCTCAAAGGAGTTCTTAGCAGATGAGGCAGGAGTATCCAGTGCTGATCGGCCAGGCGAGTAAGCATTATCATAACTGTCTAAAGCTCTAGATAGACCAATAGACAGCTCACTCAGTGATCTCTCATCAAAGGATCTCTGCCTTTCAATGTTTAATCTTGGCCTATCCGACTTATCAAGAAGCTTTGACAGATCATAGTCATCAATTTCAGAGATCGAACAGTGGGAGCTAACGTTCCTGAGTTGATACTCTCTAACACACTCCATGCTAATAAATTCTTAAATATCTAACTCAAGTGGCACCCTGCATCACAAAAAAAGCAATATAGAATATGAAACTAGTGTTGCCCATTCCAAGAATCATACAGAAACATTGATATTAGCATCTGAGGAACAGAGAGCCAGTGTTATCAAATACGTGCACTCTGTATCTTGAATGAGATGATTCATTTTCTCAGACTAAAAAGATACATATACACAAAATGCACCTAGATACAGATGTTAGGCGGATATAAAGTCAAACAATTGAAAGCATCATAGCCCCCAGATGGGAATTTTTTTTAATAGACCAAGATTATGTAAGAAGAACAAACTAAAATACAAAACGAAAGGGTAATTTCATATATCCCAGAACAGAGCTGAAATGGAACAGTAATTTTGCTTTTCCTTTGTACCATTTCTCGACTACTAAAATAAAGATAATCTGATCCCTAACACAAAGACACTCTCCGCTAAGTTTCTAGCACAAGAATGTTTGACATTTTGGAGAAGATTTACAAGGAAAAAATAGAATATTCCTCCTCCTTTTATGAATTTCAAAACAACAAAGCCATAATGTCACACTTTTTTTTTTTTTTTTTGATAATTGCCATAATGTCACACTTAACACCTAGTATTATTGACGTAAAGGAAGAATACAATATTAGTGTTAGGAAAGCCAATAATTCCTAAATAAAAGTACACCCTTTAACTTGCAAGATCAATCCATTAATGCACGTTACCAGAACTAAACCTACATTTCAAAACTCAAAAACAAAAACGGAAAACATGAAAAAGCTGAAGCATATGATACCGAATAACAGAAATTCCAAGATCGCAGAAAGGCAGAGCAACGAAGGAAAGCAAAGCAACGGAAGGCTAAGAAGAAAGGGGGAAGCTGGAAAATTAACGCAGTGAAGAAAACATTCCAACAATCATCAGAGAATATGTCAGATCTGAAGCTATTGATAAAGAGAAAATAAGAGAGAGAGAGAGAGAAAAATAACTAAAACCTGAAAAGTGAAGAGAGTCGAAGAGAGGGGAAAAGAAGGAGCAAAGCGGGGAAATAAAGAGAAACAGAACAGAATATTCCGGCTCGATAAGTCGTCGGAAATAGGTAGCCGGACGCCGGCCGGCGAAATCACCGGAGGGGAAAATGGAGGAGAAGGAAAAGAAAGAAGAGGAAAAAAATTTTCTGTCGGAAAGGGAAAGTATTTATAGGAAAATGAGTGGCGATTTTCAACGGCCCGTTTCTATTATGGTGTTACGTACGTTTACTACAAAAAAACAACCTCTTTTTTCCTTCAAGGTAATCGGTACAGTTGTAAGAACACTTACCGGTATTAGCCAGTTACCGGGATACCAAGAGGAGCCAAATTCGGGAGAGAAAATGTGTTAAGGGTCCATTTCCACAATTATGTTTGAAATTTGACTAATTTTTTATTTATTAAACATTATATATATACACACTTCTAAATAGCTGATAATAAAATTATTAAATACTTTTAATTAATTAGAGCAATGAAAATATATTTTGAATATTTTTATTAATTTTTTAATATAATTATAATTTTTTTTTAAAAAAATTATAAATATTGATAAGGTGTTAGTTCCTAGGATTAATTAAATTATTATCGACAAAAAAAAAAAAGGATTAATTAAATTATGTCTTATTTTATTGATGTTTTAGATAATATTTTTGAAGATGTCTCTTAAGTTAATTTATATATATGTAGGTCTATCAGGGTCTCATTGGATCCGAAACTACTAGTTTCGTCGAATTTGAAAAAATATTTTTGAATCTATATTGTACATGATAACAGACAGTCTAAAAAATTTGTACATATATCTAACCCTATAGGATTTCAGGTTCAAATTGGGTATATCCTACCCAAAAAAAATTAATTTTTTTTAAAAATAATTTAATTATTTTAAATTTAAATGACTTAGAATGTAATTTATTATTATAATATTTAAAATATAATTTAATTATAGTCACAATTGATAATTCATACAAATCAAATTATAAATTAAAATATAATATTTAAAAAATTATCAAAATTGTAAAAAAGAAAACAAAGTTAAAATTGAAAATAAAAATATAAAAGATAATTTTTTTAAGAAGTTGAAAAAATAAATATAAAAGATTAATATGTTTTTATTAATTTAGAAAAAGAAAAACTATCGCAAGTATTTCAACTACTCCTGTCAATGGATGCAATCGGGCTTGAAACTATTAGTTCCGTATCCGAACTTGAGAAAATATTTTAAGACTCATATTCTGCTCGATACCCTAAGAGTCCAAAAACTTTTTACCCATATCCAACCCTATCAGATCACAGGTCCAAATTAGGTATATCCTACCCAATTTTTTTAAAAAATAATTTAATTATTTTAAATTTAATATTTATATTTAAATGACTTAGAATATAATTTATATTATTATAATAAGTTGTAATATTTAATTTAATTATATTAACAATTAATAGTTTATACAAATTAAATTATAAATTAAAATATAATATCCTAAAAATTATCAAATTGTAAAAAGGGATACAAAATTAAATTTAAATTTAAATTTAAATTTAAAAAATTTCTCTTTTCAAGAAATTAAAAAAATACATATATAAAATAAATAATAAAAAAATATATAAAAGCACAATATATTTTCATTAATTTAATAAAAGAAAAACTCCTTCAAACACTTCAACACTAAAAATAATATATTATATTGAATTTTATATATTTATTTTTTAAAATTATCTTATCGGATATGTATTGAATACAATATTTATAATTTCGTACTCGAACTCAATTAATATTTAATTTTTAGGTATAGGTAGGATTCGGGTATAAAAAGCTAAACTCATACTTGGTATTTTTAGAATCTAGTCCGGGTATTTTGGATTCATTGACAGGCCTAATTTCAACATCATAATTAATATATTATATTAAGTTTTATATATTTAATTTTAAAAATATCGAATCGGGTATGTGTTGGATACGATATTTATAATTTTATATCCAAACCCAATTAATATTTAATTTTTGGGTATGAATAGGATTTGAGTCCGAATGTAAAAAAGCTAGACCCAAATTTAGTATTGTTAGGATTGAGTCGAAATTGAATTCAGGAACCCATTAATAGGCTTATTATATATATCGTAGTGTTTTTAAGAACAACAATAATAATGGATAATGTGAGAAAATAATTAAATAAAATATTAAAATAAAATGTATTAAACTATTGAAGCTAATAATGAAGATGGACAACATAATAAGAAGTCTAATCCATTTAGGCAATGAACTATAGATTATTTTTTTTTGGTAATTAATGAACTATAGATTATTATTATTATTATTTAAGTAATATTAATAATGTTTGTTATTGGAAAGATTTAGTTTCTAATTATAGGATTAGAAACAAAAATAAAAAGTAATAATAACAGTACCATTTTGAGAATATTTGTGGAAAAAATTCTTCACAAAAGGATTTATAATAGAAATGGTAAGAGTTCTATTTATCTATTTATGGGAACTTTCACTGCTTTTACTAGGATTTAGGATAATTATATTATATAAAACCCTAATTTCATAGCCATGATATATAAATACTTTGAACCAAACACTCTATGCTCTTGTAAAGTATTCATTAGACATGGATTAATGTAACTATTAAGTATTACACCTTACACAGTTGTAATTAAAAGTTGTAATTAAATCGAATATGAGATATTTGAGTTTGATTTGATTAGTTTTTGAGCACTTTCGAACCAAATTTAATCGAATATAAGATGTTTAAAATTATTTGATTAATTTTCAATATCATTCGAGTATGTTAATTCGTAAATATAATATATAAAATGAAATTATATGTAATAATAATGTAATTGAGTACTATATAATGAATCGAATTTAGTGATTATTGAATAATGAATAGGAGAAAGTTGATAAAGAAATAAAAATATTAGGCTTTAGTTTATTTAATTATTTTAATTTATGCAGACAATTTTTTGTATTGTTATTTTTTTAAAAAAATCTGTGCAAACAAAGACAGTTTTTGTTCTAATAAATAAATATATATTTTAAATTTTTTTTTTTTTAAAAAAAAAGAAGTCAAAATACAACCTAAATTCATGGATATTTACCGACGACTCGTGACCTAAAATTACCGGCAACCGGTTATGGGAGGCGGAAGTAGTTGGAATACTAAGGAACGGGTGGCAAGAGAGAGAGAAGGGATAGGGGAAGAAGAGCACGAGGAAATTGCGGGGAGTCTGACGTGGAGAAAAACGACGCAGTACTGATGATATTTTCAGATTACAGCAGCTTTTGCGCTGTATTGTTTGCCCCCCAGTCAAGACTTTGTTAGCCATTGGATTTCTCTCTGCCAACTTGTTTCTTTTTCCTTCCTTTTTTTTTTTTTTTTTTTTTTTTGTCATTTTGTTAAATTATATATTCCTACAAAATGCTCACAAAGACAGTTAAATTAAAAATTTAGTATAATATTTACAAGTCGTTTATTATTTATGTTAAAAATATTAATTTATGACAAAATTTTACGTGTAACACTAAAAAGTTATTAAGAATATGTGCCAAAAATGAGGAAAGAACGCATCTAAAAATAGTATACCAAGAGAGAGAGAGAAAAGGAAAAAAAAAAAAAAGAATTAAAAGAAACTTATTTTAGAGAGACAAGGAAAGAATATATATAACTTAAATATTTGAGTAGATAATTGTGACTTAACTTAATAAAAATAATTAAAAAAAAAATTCACTTTTCCTCCTATAATTATTATTTTATATTATCAAACTAAATTTTATATTTTTATTTTTCTAATAATAGATCTCACAATTATTTATAAATATTTGACTTGATTCTTTCGGTCACATTTTTTTTTTAAAAAATAATTTAGACGTTTTGATCATGTGTTTATAACGTGAATAATTTCTTAAAAGTTTTTTTAATATAGTAATTCTTATAATTATATGACCACGTAGTGGATACGTAACTAAAATAATTGAATTATTTTTAAAAAAATTATTTAAAAGAACTAAATCAAATAATCGTAAATAACTATAAAATTTAGTACCATAACACGATTTCAACTCTGTTTTAATGATATTATTTATGATTCATCGACACCTACAACATTCTACAAACGTGTATATATATATATATACACTTTTTTTTTTTTTTTTGGATGATTATATATATACTTGGTAATATCTATATATATATATATATAACATCAGCCTTCATTATTTTTTTCTTCTTAAATTGTACTTAATTTTCTTGATAAAATTACGAACGAGATAAAAAATAATTTAAATTATATCTATATTATTAATATATTTTTTTTGAGAAAGTAAATTATAAAATAAATAAAAAGAACAAGTATTATATATATATATAAAGTACTGTTTTTTTTATTTAACAGTACGGAAGTATATTGATGTAAGAATATCTCATTTATAAAAGGGGGAAAAAAAAAAGGCAATCTTTACTTACTTGACGACTTTAGTAAAGGTTTGGTCATAATCAATTTGAATTAGGGTTTTCCTTTTTGGACTTATCGAAACAATATCTATGATATATCCCACCCACACTTAGGTGTTTGGATTTTAGCAAAATGCCATTATATATATATATATATATATATAAACTATAATATTTTATTGTTTACCAAACTTTTAATTTAAAAAAAAAAAAAATCAATTTTTAAAAATAAATTTTACTCAAAATTTTGAATTAGATTATTATCTGATTTGATTTTTAAATCATAGTTTATTATTCATTAAGGCTCATAATTTTAAATTTTTTAGCTAATAAAATTTTTGTTTTACTATAACTCTCCATTAATGTTCCTTTAACACTTAAATGTAATGAATGAATAAGTTATATTTATAGGAATTTTAATGAATAAATTATAGTTAAATTAAAATTAAAAATTCTAATAGAGAATAAACTATGATTTAAGAATCAAATCGGATAATAATTCTATTGAATTTGCAGGATAAAATTTTATTTATTGTTTTCTCAATATAATCACTAAAACTCATTTCTAGAACATGCTTTAGAATATTTGCTTTTCTTTTTTCTTTTCTTTCCTCTTTTTTGACATTGGTGATTTATTTCAATTTGGAGAGGAAATTGCTTTTTTTCTTTCTTTCCTTTTGACCAATAAAAAGGACAAAATCACCGATGTCAAATTGGATTAGTCCATTGACTGCATGAATATGCATATAATATAATGGATAAGCTTGAGAAAGAGAGAAAAAAATACTTTGATTTGGGGTTGGGGGATGGTGGTGGTTGAGGGGGGGGGGAGGGGGGTTCAAATC
>JAXGGT010000004.1:2125685-2140731 GCA_035583425.1 Marsdenia floribunda
CCCCCCCCCCCCCCCCCCCCCCCCCCCCCCCCCCCCCCCCCCCCCCCAAATCTTGGCTTTCATTATCAACTTAGTACTCTCAAGTTCTTACAAGTCACAAAATCACATTTCAAATTGCCCTAATTAGGTTTCCTAGGTGATATTCATATGACCTAGATTACAAGGCAATTTGAATAATGAGGTTTCTTTTTGCACCCCTTCAAATAAATGATTGTTGTTTTATCTAAATTCGAACGTATGTATAAGACTATAAATATCAAAATTGACATATTTTGTGATAGTGAATAAATATATATAATGTTTTTAATATATACTTATCACTCTTATAAACTTCAACGAGAAAAAAAATCTTCGTATATTTAATATCATGAAAGAGAATTTCAAGCAATTCATTCATACATAAAATCGGAAAATGTTAGCCGAAATTTGTCATCAATTCAAAGCCCTAAGTTGTAGGGCATTTCTGAATTAATGATGGAGGTAGATTATTAGATTTTCTGTAGCAAAAGAAAGAAGGAAGGGTATAGTACAAGCAAGTGGTATACGTTCTTGGTAGACATTGAAGCAAAGTTTGGCAACCTTAACCTAATCCAAACCGTTTAGGCTCCTTTTGGATTGGAACTTTTTTTTCAATTTTTCACTCAAACTCAAAAAAAATAAGGTGTACTTGTTTGGATACCATCTGACATGACACTTTCATGTCTGTCCACTTGGCAAAAAAATTAATAAAAAAATCATTACACTTAATAAAAAATATATAAATATATATGAATTCAATACCAATATCATTATTATACTAATAAAATATATTATTTTTGTCCCCCATTTACTAGAGACAATTTCTTAATTTGTCTCCACCTTACTCCTTGTTTTTTGCAATCTACTCAACTTTTTTTTGAAAAAAAATGAGCAAACTCAAAAAATCTCAATCCAAAAGGAGCCTAAAGATATGACAAAGCTAAAGAAAATTAACAAGAAAACTACTCATTTTTTCTTACTTATATTCATACTTTAGAATATATTATCCAATTATAATTTTTTTCAAAATGACCATAAAAAAATAATAATAATAAAAAAGAGAGTGAAAGGTTCATTGAATTCGTAATAACGTGACATTATTTTATCTCAAAAATGAGAAGATTTAAAAGAGCGAAGTACAATGAAAAAAAAATTAAAATTTTCCTTGATACCTAATCAATCACTTCTTACCGTGAATACATTGTGACTCAAGAAAGGTCTTGTACTTTTCTCATTGTTATATTAGGTTTTATTACAAGTTTGCGGAGGCATTAAATTAATAAATGCATGAAAGACATGGTCAACAAGGATGATAATTTCTATTAAATAGCTCCCGTAGACCTAAATGGGAAGAAGACAAGTAGCTGTACCAAATAAAATATCGCAATTAAATGTGTTTAGATACGAGTCTTGACATATAAAAAAAAAAAAAAGAAGAGGTAAACGTATTAGACATTGAATGCTCATTCTTTTACTATTCACACAAGCAAGAAACCCTAAAGAACTCCTATTATCTACCTCCATTCTTCTTTCTATAGATCTTTTCTTCATTCACTATAATATAAATATATATATATATATATATTTTAAAAAATCCTGAAAAAATGATATTCGATTTCAACTATGGAAGCCTTTGTTAACTTGATCGTTAGAATTTTCTTGGAAACAATATCTTCAATAAAACTAGACTGTAGGTCATTTGAAGAGAGCAACTGGAGGGAAATCTTTCGTTAAGGGTGCGAGGTTAAAAGTACTTTTTCTTAGAGAGAGAGAGAGAGAGAATATAGTGCAAATCTAACTCTTATTCAAGTGAAAAAGGCCTCACCTAATTCTTACAAGATGTTTATAAAGAATTTGATATATTCTCCAGGTATAGCGATAACAATCTTCTGCAAATAACAAGTAATTATAAATTTTGATTTGTTTAATATAAATAGAGAATAAAATTAAACAAAAACACATAAACATTTGAGAATAATAGTGATCCCAAATATGCATGTAACTAATAAACAAGAACATATATAAAATTAAAATATTTGAATCATTGCCCAACTCTGGTCTATGCGTCTGATTTCTTACCTTAGGGTTTACATCAATGTTTGTAGAGAAGCATGAATCAGCAGGTGATGGCTTTTTCACTCCTTTTATTTATTTATAATATATGGAAAGGAAAACGTCAATAATGTGTCACTCTTTATGTACATATGTATATATATACATATTTTTTTTTTTTTTTGCAGAAATAAATAAATAAAGGATAACTATAAGGCATATGTAATTACAAAGAGACATAAATTTACATATTTTAATTAAATAAAAGAATAACAGATCTTTTATTATATTCTCTAATACATTTAATAATATATTAATAAATATTACACACAATAAGGTAGTAGTTTAATAGTTTGACTTTCATTATTCAGGTATTTTTACGTGACTAATTGTCAAGTAAAAGGTCTAGAATCGACACACGTTAAGGACGATCTTGCACCGTATTTTTAACCTTTATGATTAAATTGATGTATCTATGATGAATTTTGATACGAAAAAAAAAAATAATAATAATTACTATATGAATCTTTTATATGTGACGTCTATAAAATATGTATATGTGAGTGTTATAAAATTAAATATTTTTTTACTCATAATTTGAATAATCTATAAAGACATACCTAATTTGTTATAAAACAACTTGTATTACATTAATTAATAAAATTTCGTTGATAATATTTTTTTAATATGCGTTACATATAGATATATATATATATATATAAAAAAAAGGAAAATTATACGCATCGTATATTTTTAATGTAACATAAATAAAGATAAAATATATAAATGGAGAGAGAAAAAAAAAAAAAGAGAAGAAGCTTTGATTGGATTGTTTATTGATTATTTTGATATTTTATTTTCCCATCCTTTTTGGCGGACTCTTTAAAAAATAAAATGCTTTTTGTTGGTCAATTGGCCAACTCACTTCCACGTATGCCTCCAACTTCCTACGCCAACTACATTCGCACCAATCCCAACCAATTTTCATTTCCCCACGTCTAAGAATATATATATATATATATATATGTATTAGTTATACATTCCACATCCGTGTGGAATATATATATTACTTATATATAAAAAAAAGAATATATAAAATACAAAGCTTTTTTTTTTTTTTTTCTTTCAAAATTTTATTATAACTTATGTTTATTATTATTATTTTTCTTAAGTATTTTTATGTAATTAATTAATATCTTTATTTTTTTTTTACAAATTTTTTTAATAAATAAATAATTTATAATCTAATTATATTAGAATTTTAAAATTTATTAAAATACTATAAGATTTATATATATATATTGACAATATATCATATGTATTTGTATATTAAATATATATATATATACAGAATAAAATTTTTTCTATGAAAATTTCATATAAATATATTAATTGATCTTAAAATTAATTTATCTCTAAATAATTAATTTTTTTTTATTAATATTTGAATTTAATATTCTTCTATACATAATTTTTCTAATTTCAAGTGTAAATCTTTTTTTTTTTTAAATTAATTTAAATAAATCTATCAAACAACATTATATTACAAGGGCTCGAAATATTTTAAAACATCGTCTAATATATTGTATAAAACACCAATAAATTAAAACATATATTAATTAATTAAACTAAAAATGAACATACTTAAGTTAATATTTATAATTTTTAAAAATAAAAAGTATAATCGCATTAATAAATTTATAAAGAACATAATTTTTTGATTTTCATCAATCTAAAAAATTAAAATATATTAATATTTTAAACAAAAAAAAATTTAAGATACACTATACATACATAAAAATTTGAAACACTTTAACATACGATTTGAAACACTTTATAATTTGAAACACTTTATAATTGACTTTTATTTATTTATTATTATTATGTTTTATGTCTAGACAAAATATACGATTAAAATAATTTTTTTATAGTTATTTTGTCAATTAACTCGTAAAAAAAATTAAATTGATCAATTATAAATAATTTAAAAATTAGATTAAATAAAGTTAATCATATGCAAATTATATATATATATATATATATATATATATTTACTTATAATGAATTAAAAAAAATCATTAAAAGACTGAATAGATTATTAGATATATATATATATATATATATTAAAAAATTAATATAAAGTATAAATCAATTAATGATGAATTAATAATAATCTTACTTATAATTCTAAAAAGTTATAAATTTAAATTAAGTTGGTGCAAAAAAAAAAAAAATTTAAAAAAATTCACATGTTTGAATATATATATATATATAAAAAAGATAAATAGTGTATATATATATATTTTAAAATTTTGAGATATTTTCAAATATGATATGTTTCAAATTTATGATTTCTTAGATTATAAACGAGGTTAAGCTAAGCCGTTTTGTCAAAATAAATAATATGTAATTGGTAATATTGTGCATGGGCCTAGCTAGTTATATGCAATGAAAACTTGTCTGTTGCTTCTAGAACAAGGAAGAAACTATATATATATATATATGATAAATCAATTATTTCCAGCAAGTTTGACAAGTAATCTTACCCATACACCATCTTTCTTTGCTGAAATATCAAGTTATATTATATATATTATATGCTTTATAATTGAATAATAAAAAAAAACCCTGAATTTCCTCATGCATCACGATGATGCTTTCCTCCACAACAAACATCATGCATCACGCCTTCTTTTTTCTCTCTCTCTTTTTTATATTGGACTAAAATTACAATATACAATTAAAAAACGATATAAAATTTTCTTTTACAATAAATTAAAATTAGAATTTTATACTTAAAAAATCACATAAAAATACTTAAATAAGTAGGGCTCTAGCCTCTAGTTCTCCATCAGCCTTATCATCTCTCTCATCACTTCCCAAAATTGAAAGAAAAGAAAGAGAGAATATATATATATATATATATATATATAAGAAAATTCTTTGATTTAATTTTTTAATTTTGTGTGTTTTTGTAGATTAGTTCTGACCATTTTTTGGCACATAATTGACACGTTTATTAAATTTAAAGATTTTTTTTTTTGGTCATTTTAAGTTCTTTCTGTCGCAAGACACAATTATTATAATAAAATATATTTATTTTGTTGAAAAAGTAATAAAATATATAAATAGATAGTTTTTTCATTAAAAAAAAAGAAAGAATGAAATAGTCACTCTTTTGAACAAGAAGGATTCAATTTCTTGCAAAGATTAATTCCAATTTTTTGAATCACAATTATATTGTATATATTACATCCCTAATTATATTATATTGTAGGGATTTCAATTTTTTGAATTCTTAGGGAAAAAAAAAAGCTTTGAATCCTAACTTAATTACAAAGGGGTAAAACATGCATTTAATATATTCTATTCTACAATTTTATTTATTTATTTATTTATTCTAACATGAAATGAAAATAGGTCTTTTAAGTTTAATGATTGTATCTATCACGAATTCAAAATTGATCGAATATTAATTAATTTTGATCATACGAACTAATTTGTAAAATTAAAAATAGATATATGACTAATTTATATAGAATTAAAAATTTAAAATTAATCAAGAAAAATATAAATAGTTAAAGGAATTCAACCTGAAATTTTTCTGCATACATATAGTGTTTTGAAACTCGATTTTCTTTGCCTACACAATTCTCTCTATTTGGTCTATTTTTCATAGGAAAAATATAAACCATTTGTAGTTAAAAGAAAATACACCAAGAATAGATGTAAAATAATCTCTTAATATGTTTATAGTTAGAAAATATACATGTAAAAAAGGATTATATCCGATATGATCTTTAAATTAAAGTTTGTTATTCATTTATGTTCTTAAATTTAAATTTTAACCAAATTTTTGTTTTCCTATAATTTATCCATTAAAGTCTTTTTAACGTTGAAATAACATAAATAAATAAATTATAATTATATAAATATTAATAAAAAAAGTTAAAATTAAACGAAAAATTTATTAACTAAATTTTAAATTTACGAATTTTAATAAATAATAAGTAATGATTTACTTATCAAAAAAAAAAAATAAATAATAAGTAATGATTTAGAAACCAAATGAAATAATAATTATTTATTTACTTTTTTCTTTTAATATTGCCAAGTGGAGATCTTATCCTAGGATGAAAACATATAACTGAAGAAAAAGAATAGCTAGGGTAGGAATTGTGATATCATTTCGTATACGATTTCTAACTATTTAATATAATTTTATACTTTCGTTTAATTTTATTTAAAACTTAGTCATTTTGTCTCTAAATGTTTTGGTTTTTAAAATTTATGTCAATCACATGAGTGTTTTTGACGAATTATATATATATGGTTTTAATATAGTAAAAATAATCATACATATATATATATACATACATATATATATATATATATATATATATATATATACTACATATATATTAAATTCAAAACTGGGAATCAAGAGTGTAAAGATTTGGAAGTACGTTGGTCAAATTTTGGCAGCCCCCATGAAACGTGACTTCATATGTGCATCAAATTTCTGCATTTTGGAATTTCTTTGTCATAAATAATAAATAATAATCTTGCAGCCAAAAACAAGATTCTTGAATTTGTCTTCATTTCATTCACACGTGGATTCTTTCACCAAACTCATTACATTTTTTTTTTTTTTTTCTCAAATTTTTTTTTTAAAGAAAGGTTGTTGAGATAGTAAAACAAGTATGCAAGACAAATTTAGCCAAAAAAAAGGAAAAAAAAAAAAAAAAAAAAAAAATCCTGGGCAATAAATAAGATTGGTAAGGAGTGATTTTAACTTACGTGAAGTCCTGCAATCGTTTAAAATTTAGAATCAAAGCTTATTTGTTGAAAGGGATCTACTCGACTTGAACGGTGATTAGATATAGAAATGATTTAAAAGTGTTGCTTATAATTGAGACTTGTCTTAAATATTTTGTGCCCTAAAAAAATCCATTAATATCTTTCCTAATAGACATGGTGAGTGAAGACTAAATGCAAATGGAAGAGGTTGAGGTGACATATAAGAGCCAAATCTTTCTCCGAATAAAAATTAGATTATATAAGTGTAATTCAAATTAAATTTGAATTAGTTGAAACCATAATTTGGATATTAGAGAAAAATGGAGTCATAAAACAAACTATTCCTCAACATATATGTATATATATATATAACATGTTGGTTAAAAGTAATGAGTAAGAGAGTATGACAAATCCCCATCAGAAAAAGCAAGAGAACACTAAGTAAGTTTAAATCCTAATATTAGTGAATTAAAGTAAAATTAGTGATCTGAAGGGCCAAATATCGACTTTACTGCATCATTTTCAGTCAGGGCAGATTGTCCTTTGCTTTTGCTGCATATTCTTCTGCCTACTCAAAGTGAAGGATTGGATTCCGAATAATCTAAAAAAACAAAAAAATACTGATCAAAACCCCCCTTTTAATCTAAGATTTATCAAGTTGGAAGCATGGTTGAAAGAGTCAGGCCTGTCACAACTTTGTCTCAATGTCTTTCGATATATTGAGTCAAACTTACTTAAATTAACACTCTAAACTTATTAATCTAATACTATTGATAGTTATATAATCTAACACAAAATAATTTTATATTACTAATATTTATTGGAGTCACTAATTTGAATTATTGATATCAATATGTACCAGTAACCTTTCATACCATCAACTATCAGAAAAAAAAAAACAAAAAAAACTTTGATACCAGCATTGATATGATCCCTTGGTATCTTTGGCAGAAGGAAATAGCATTAAAATGTTCTTTTGATGCCATTTTAGTAAAAGGATTAAGGAACATCGAAATAATGCCTAACCCTAATGACTAGAATATTCTAGAATAAGATATTAGTTTAATAGTGCATGTTTCCTTTTACTTATATATTTTTATTAGAAAACTATTTGTTTTAGTCTCTATATTATTATCGTTTGAATAAATGAGTTCTTATTTTTATTTTTTTTAGACAATTGAATCCCTATTTTATTTTCAATTAGACAAAGAAATTATTTTCTCTTTTCACAAAATTTTGATAATTTTTAGCCATCGAAATTCATATGTCTAAGTACTGATATATCTCATGAAGGGCATTTTTATCATTTACAATCCCATTAACTAATTAAAATCTTAATAAACTCTCATTTTTTCTAATAAAATTATCTTAGAAGAAAAAATAATCTAAAATAGAAAACTTAAAAAAAAAAATTTGAATGAAATTGAAAGAAACAAGGGTCGTAAATAGGTTAATGAGATTATAAATGATAAAAATGTCCTTTATGATATATATGTGTGCTTAACACGTAAATTTTGGTGATTAAAAATTATTAAATTTTTATTAAAAAGACCCCTTTGTTTAATTGAAAATAAAATAATGATTCAATTGTCTAAAAAATAAAAATAGTGACCCGTTTATCCAAATAATATAAAGACTAAGATAACTAATTTCCCTATTTTTATTTGACTTGTGTCACATTTTTAACTATATGCTTTAATATTAGTATATCAAAAAAGAAATGAAAACAACAAGGTCACCATTTCATTTCACTTCATGTATTGTTGGAATCCTTCTTCATAGAAGGGAAAGACAGAGTGAAGATATCAAAATATACAAAACATCACCAAGTGTGCGTGTACTTAGCCCAGGCAATTGAAGCAAATCCTTCCCAGATTTTACTACTCATGAGACTTCCCAAGAATGCCTTCATATCACTAGCAGAACTTTCAATCAAATACTCCTCCAGAGATCATAAAAACAAGTAATTCTACAAAGTTATGCCTCCAAAAATTATTATATTCAGTGGAGATTTAAAATCATTGTAAAACAAAGCACCCAAAAACTAGGCCCCATAATAAATCAATTAAGCAAGAAACACAGCAGAGTAGAACTCGAAAATGGAGATTTATCATCCAGCGGGCAAAATGAAAAACTACCTGTTTCCGGTCCGGTTCGGTTCGTTCCTCCGATGGCCATTTCTTAAGCAGAAGTACCGGTTTCCGGAAGAGGAACCACCATTGTATTCCTTCACATTCAAATCCATCCCTTCGACAGAAACCTAGCTTGGAATTTTTGGAGTATCCTCCGTTGAAGGAAGATTTCTGGGAAGAATGAGCTGAAAGCTTCATTTATTTCCGATTGTATAAAATTTGGTAATCAATTCCGTTGCCCTTCAAAGTTCTTTGAAAACCCTTTTTTTTTTTTTTTCTTCGGTTTTAGGAAAATTGGAAGTTTTATTTCTTATATTTGGAGTCTTTATTTATTACTTTTGGATAATTTAATTCTATTTTATTTTATTTGAATTTTTTTTAAAAAAATTTTTGAAATATTTTTATTTCGGTCATTTCTCGAACTCTTAAATCATAGGATACTTACCACAGAACTCTTGACACGTCTCAACTCTTGACTTCTTGACTATTTTATTTGTAATTGAGTTATTTTTTTTTAACTTTGTCTTATTAAGAATAAGTAATAATTGAATTGTCCAAAATTAAAAAATAAGAATTTATTAGTCTAGAGGATAAAAATATAGTAATTAAAACTTTTTTTTTAAATAATTATTTTTAAATTAAGAAAAATTAGTTTAGTGGTAAAGTACTCGTTATAATTAAGAAAAATAGCTCAAATTAAATATATATATATATATATATATATATATATTTTAAAAACATTATATTAGGGGTGGAAATTGTTTGACAAATTTGCCCCTTCTTGTATTAGGGGAAAAAAAAAAAAAAAAAAAAAAAAAAAAAACAGGAAAAGAAAGAGAGAGAACTGAAGGACTGCACACTGTAAAGTGTAAACATTTGATGAAATCCCTAACGTAAGAATCAGAAGAAGCACAGATCAGAGGCTGGCATGGCAATGATTCAAAGATCTCCTCTCCAACGCCTCTCTACCTTCAAAGACGCCTCCACGGCACCCACTACCGCCACTCCTAATCCACCGTCCTCCACCCCAGCTCCTCTGGCACCTCCCTCTTCCGTTCTTGATTCCTTCTCCTCGGACCCCATCTTCAGTGCATTTCTTTCCCCGGACTTCGATTCCACCCGATTCTCCTCCGCTGCACTCTCCTCCGGTTCCGCGGCCTCCCGTATTGAGAAACTCCAAGAGGGACTTCGTCAGCTTGACTCTCAACTTCGCCACGAGGTACTTTCTCGCCACCAAGATTTTCTTCAGCAACTCTCTTCACTCAAGGCTGCCGATTCTGCTCTCTCCTCCATTAGGTCATCTGTTTCGGCCCTTCAATCCTCTATTCGTAAGATCCGTTCTGAGCTCTCTGATCCCCACCGCACCATTTCCACCAAGACCCTTCAGCTCTCCAACCTTCACTCCACTACGGAGCTCCTTCAATCTACTATTAGGACCCTCCGATTGTCCAAAAAACTGAGGGATTTGTTTGATTCGGTCCCTGATCCTGAAAAGCTTGATCTTTCTAAGGCTGCTCAGCTGCATTTTGAGATATTGACTCTGTACAATGAGTATCATTTGACTGGAATTGATGTTGTGGACTCTGAGCTGAAATGGGTTCTGGAGGTTGGGCAAAAGTTGCGGGCTGAGGGGATGAAGGTCCTTGAAAGAGGACTTGAAGGGTTGAATCAGGCTGAGGTTGGGGCGGGACTGCAGGTGTTCTATAACATGGGGGAATTGAGGGGGACGGTTGACGGTTTAGTGAGCAAATACAAGGGAATGGGAGTAAAGAGTGTGAGCTTAGCCCTGGATATGAAGGCCATATCAGGCGGGGGAGGGGGATTTGCAGGACCTGGAGCGGTGCAGAGGAGTGGGACACCTCAGATTGGGGGTGGAGCTAAAGCCAAAGACGCTCTTTGGCAGAGGATGAGTGCTTGTATGGATCAGTTGCATTCAATCATGATCGCTGTTTGGCATTTGCAGAGAGTGTTGTCAAAGAAGAGGGACCCTTTTACCCACGTCTTGCTCCTTGATGAGGTCTTGCAGGTAATGCATTGACCATTGCCTGCTATCATCAATGTTTAATCTGTTTGCCGTAGTTTAGTGTTAAAGGTACCTTTTTGGAAAGGAAAAATATGTTGACAGTAACTCTTTCGGGAAAAAAATATTTGTATTTGTATAAACTTTTCAATTGTAGAATGGAATTTTTACTAATAAGAAGTATGCACAATATGATCATGGCTCTTTGACTGTTAATGCCTTAATGGATTCTATAGATAGATAAGCTGCACTACTAGAATTCAGGATTGCAGTAATTCAAGAAACTCGTAGAATGTATTACTACTTTGCATTTATGTTTCTTATTTCTAATCAGATCTCTTTTCAACCACATTTCTGACTTGTGAAACTCTACTACCGTCTCATGCGGTTTGCAACTAGATGTTGAATGCTCTATGATGAAAGTGAGGATGCCCATAATTGGGTTTGGTCATCCAACTGTCTTTATGATTTCTTTGTTAAGCGGATAAATTTAAACCATTTCTATCAGCTTGAGCTTTTAAAGCATGTGGTAATTTAACATTCTTGATGACTAGTCAAGATGACATGATTTCTTACCTAACTAGAAAATATGAAAATGGATGTGGATGTGGATTACAATGACTTGATATGAGTGTATAAAGTTAATATTGGACGTGGTTCAGGGTGATATAGTTAACAGGATAAAGGGGAAAATAGCCAAGCTTTAGCTTGTTTATGAGAGAGAAATTGTCTGTAATAAAAATATAAATTTGTTCAAAACTGATTCTAAACAAATCCTGCCCTTTAAATACAATGTTGAAAGTCTAAACCTAATTGAATTAGAAAACTAAATAACAACTATTCTAAAACAAGTTGGAAACTGAAAACTTGTAGAAACCTAAAATATATGGGAACCAACTTTAGGGAACACTGAAAAAGTTGCTAGTTCAAACATGCTACTGCTACTAGTAATTACTAAATAAGAAGAATCATTCTGCATCAGAATGCCTCATCTGGCGTGAAAACAATATGTAGCCTATAGTTGTTCTCTGCTATCTGATAGCTGAGCCCCCTCACTCTAGTTTAGGCTGTAGCAAGATATGCTAAAAGGAATGGGAAAATCACTGAAATTAACTTACCATTGTAGTGAAAAATATTTTCCCTGAATCTAAAATTTCTCTTCTAGTTTTGCTTTGGGTATTAGTTTAGCCTTTTTTACTTTAGCTATTTTTGTCAGGAAGGTGACCCAATGTTAACAGATCGTGTTTGGGAGGCACTGGTTAAATCTTTTGCCAGCCAAATGAAATCTGCTTTTACTGCATCGAGCTTTGTGAAAGAGATATTCACCGTTGGGTATCCTAAGCTTTTCTCCATGACAGAAAATCTACTTGAAAGAATTTCACGTGATACTGATGTCAAGGGAGTTCCACCTGCTCTTAATTCAGAGGGAAAAGATCAATTGGTGTCTGCCATTGAAATCTTTCAGACAGCCTTTTCAGGTCTTTGCTTGAGTCGCTTGTCAGATCTTGTCAATTCTGTATTTCCTGTGTCAAGTCGTGGAAGCATTCCCTCTCGAGAACATGTCTTGAAGATTGTATCACGGATTCAGGAAGAAATTGAAGCTGTGCAGATTGATATTCGTCTAACTCTTCTCGTATTGCGAGAGATCAGTAAAGTTCTGCTACTGCTTGCCGAAAGAGCTGAATATCAGGTACTTAATTTCCACTATTCAAGTAATAGTA
Source organism: Marsdenia floribunda (assembly GCA_035583425.1). Taxonomy (NCBI): domain Eukaryota; kingdom Viridiplantae; phylum Streptophyta; class Magnoliopsida; order Gentianales; family Apocynaceae; genus Marsdenia; species Marsdenia floribunda. Next base: position 2,138,429 of record JAXGGT010000004.1, read on the forward strand.
CATTATTATTCGGCAAAAAACAGAATGATTTTTATTCTTGTCTACTTATAGAATCATATGCAATTATCTATTCAGTATATTTTTTACTTGCTTCCTTCTTATTTTCCCTAGTGTCAAAGGTAATGTGTTTCACTGCTTCGGCCAATATCCATGGGGTTATTTTTGTATGGATCAATGTAAATATTATATAATCTATTCTAGATGTATGCTTATCTTTCAAACAAAACCATAAAATGTTCTATTCATTACTAATATAAAATAAGATGGCTTCAAATACATGAGCAGGAGAATCTTGCATCTATAGCATAGAATTTAACGACCCACATGCACATTCTTTAGGCTTGACATTATTAGGTCTCACATAAGTGTGCCTTAAGATACCAACGCTGCATAAATTTCTTAACCTTCCAAGTTTCTGACTATGAAAAGTCTTTTGGCCTGTCCTTCAATCTTATGACAATCTCAAACAATCCGATTCAATGAAAAGTTTCTTAGGTAACATTATCAGCACATTCCTGCCCTTCTATTGTTGCAAGGAGTTTAGAATGAGATCCAGTTGAACTAAAACAAAAAATATACCTTAGTTATTAATCCAATGAACACGAGCTTGTTTGCGGACAAAATTTGAGGATTTGCAAACACAATAATACTATTTTATGTTTCCTTTTATATATGTTTCAAGAAAATATAAAGTTAAATATATTTGAAGTAGAACTTGAGTTAATTGACCAGAATTTGAACTATTCAATATTGCTTATAGTAGATTACTCAATAGTGAAAAAAATTATTCATCTATTTAGTTGCTATCATTTGGTCTAGAAGAAGCATTGAAGGAAAAGGATAGCTGACTTGTTTACAACTCTCTGTTGCATCAGTTCTCCCATTGCCTTTCCCCAAATCAAAACCCCTTTTGAAATTTTCTTCTCCCTTAAATTATGCAAAATGTTGTTGGAAGATCTCATTTCCTTTTCCAGAACATGCCTAGAATAGTACACTGTTCTTATCAGGTGAATTTTATGTGAATTATACCCCACTCACTGAAATTGAATTGGCTTATTACTTGATCTTCTCAAAGTCTCCAGGGAAGTTGTAAATAATTTGTCCTTCCAGTGAATTAGTTAATTATTAATTTATTTCATAAATGAATGTGCTTTGTGATGATTTATGCTTTTGCATTCTCACTCCTTTTCCTCTATGATTAAGTGAAGGCTTTTCAGTAATGTTTATTCATTTATTTTATTTTATTTTATTTTTATGTGAATTTGTTCTCTTACACCTAATACCTATATCCTAATCCAATAAAATGAGTTGTTATGATGCCATATCAATTAGACACGGTTTCCTAACATTGTTATCTTGAATTGACTTCCATTGATAATTTTCTTGTGCGCAGATATCAACGGGACCGGAAGCACGCCAAGTAACAGGCACTGCAACTATGGCGCAGCTAAAAAACTTCACATTATGCCAACATTTGCAAGAAGTTCATACGCGTGTATCATCCATGATGGAAGGATTGCCTGCTATAGCAGGAGAACTTCTCTCTCCTGCACTAGGAACAATATATGGTGTTGCATGTGATTCGGTGACATCCTTGTTCCAGGCAATGCTGGATCGTCTCCAGTCCTGCATCCTGCAAATGCATGAGCAGAATTTTGGTACTCTAGGCATGGATGCTGCCATGGACAGCAATGCATCACCTTATATGGAAGAATTGCAGAAGAACATTCTTCACTTCCGCACTGAATTTCTATCCAGGCTGTTGCCTACTGGAAATGCTTCAACAATTAGGACTGAAACTATAAGCACTCGTCTCGTCAGGAGCATGGCCTCTAGGGTTTTGATATTCTTTATTCGACATGCTTCCCTTGTTAGACCACTTTCAGAATCTGGCAAGTTAAGAATGGCTAGGGACATGGCTGAGCTTGAATTGGCAGTAAGCCAAAATTTGTTTCCAGTTGAACAGCTTGGTGCGCCATACCGGGCACTGCGTGCACTTCGGCCTGTTATTTTCTTGGAAACATCTCAACTGGAATCATCCCCACTACTTCAAGATCTACCCCCAAGTGCCATACTTCACCATCTTTACTCAAGAGCACCAGATGAACTACAGTCACCAATGCAAAGAAACCAACTTACGCCTCAACAGTATTCCTTATGGCTGGACTCTCAAGGTGAGGATCAGATTTGGAGAGGTATCAAAGCAACTTTAGATGATTATGTTGCGAAAGTGAGAATAAGAGGAGACAAGGAGTTTAGCCCTGTCTATCCTCTTATGCTGAAACTGGGATCTTCATTGTTGG
>JAXGGT010000004.1:2141503-2195474 GCA_035583425.1 Marsdenia floribunda
TATATATATAAATATATCCTTAATAACATTTTTGCAAACATAAATACAGATCTAAACTATCATTTAATATCAAGTGTTAAATCACAAAGTAACAGAAAAGAAAGGAGAGAAAAAAAAAAAAAAAAAAAAAACCCTAATTATAGTCACCCAATGATAGATTCAAAGAGATTTCATATTTAGAGTAATGACAATCATGTTGTGTCATGCATAATTGTTTTCAATCAATTTTTTAGAATGTATATTAGAGGCTATAATATATATACATATATTTATAAGGTGCCATGTGATCAACGTATTTCACTTTATTTAATTTTTTATGTGAAAAACCGATTATAATAATATAATATAATTATGTACTTAATTCTTTTTGATACATTTGATAATCATATACTATAGTATTGAACAATTTCTTTCTATAAATTTCTTTTACATACCAAATTAAAAAAAAAAAAAAAAAAAAAATTTAATAATGATTAATTAATTAAATTTATAACAGAGTAAGATTTTTTTATTTGATAAAAATTGTAAGCATATGTGAAGTGATTAATATTATATATATATAAAGGAAAGCCTATAACTCAATATAAGTTTGTCATATAGTCATGATCTGTTGGATATTGTCACTTCTGTACTTAATTGATGTCAAAACTTTCACGTACCATTGCCCTTATAAAATGTCCATTCATCTGTATATATATATATATATAAATTATAAGAGAGAAAGGAAAAATAAAATAAAAAAATAAAAGGACAGACAAGAAAAGGATGAAGAAAAACTGTACTGAGTGGACGTACATGGAATTAATAATGCAAGTCCTTCCCCTTCTCATCCATGCGCTGGCTGCGTATTTTCCAATAGATTTTCATTTCCATGCTATATTAGAAATATATATATATATATATATTTATATTATTGATTTCCTACAAATAAATAAATGTTATATGAGATTACGAATTTAATAAAAATGAGATATTTTTTAAAATAAAAATTAAATTTTATGAGTGTAATTCAAATTAATCGAAACAATAAATTCTTTGTCGGATAATCTAAGGATGATTTATGATGAAATTTAATTAGGGTATGTATGTGTGTGACTGTCTGTCGGTCACGTTAAGGTTGGAAGAAGGGATGAGGAAAGAAAGGAAATGAAAGGAAAGGCTCTCTCCAATGATTGAGAATTCATGAGCTGATGAATTTTTTGATGAGGGCTGTCTCTCTCTCTCTCTCTCTCTCTCTCCTATTCTTCTATCCTTTAATCTAAAATAAAACATAATTCTACTAAATATACGACGGCCATATGTTTCTGGTTTTCACTGTTTATGAGAGGCCCTATTCTCTCCATCTTCTCCCAATCTCTCCACACCACCACCACCACAAACCTCCTCCTTATAACACTTTCAATAATTCTTTTTTTTTTTTCTTTTTCTTTTATTTACTTTCTCAAGCAATATTAAAAAATATCTTTACATAATATACCAAGCTCAATTCGTAACAAATTCATTTATAAATATATAAACAATCAAAAATTCAAATTATATTTGAATTAATAGTTAGTTTTATAATTAAAATTAAAATAATAAAATAAAAATAATATCTAATGTATAAGAATAAAGACTATTCGTTAATCTAATTTAAAAAAAAAAAAAAAAAGAAAGAATGAAAGAACGTGATGGTTACATAGCTAATTCAAGAACTTGGAATTTTTTTTTTAAAAAAAAATTATTGTGTATCTGAAGTTATTATTTGAACAATTCGGATTTAGCTCATAGCGAATATTGAACTCGTGATCTCACATAACATTCACACAAAAGGGACTTACCTACTTGTGCCAAGCCAAGGATTTAAACTTGAAATTTTCTTGGCGAAGCCCTTGACTTTTTTTTTTTACTTGGCTATGTCCTTGATTCATGGTGATTTTTCAATTTACTTATACAAAAATAAGAATTTATATAATAATTTTATTTAGTTTTTTTTTTTTTTTTTCCCAATGCAATGGTTAGGGTTAAAATTATTCCCAAAAGTATATTTAACTTTTTAATGAGACAATATATATTTTTTAATATAATAACTAACATTTAAAAAAAAAAAAGAACTCATTAATTATAAAATACAACAAAATTCTACTTACTTTCTACATATATATATATATATATATATATATATATATTACTCTCTTAACTAAACTTCTTAGGCAGAGCTTTCATTTTCTACATCATCACTAAGAAAATAATAATAATAAAAATGTCTATTTTATATTTACAGAAGCCCAAAAAAAAAAAAAGAAAAAAAAGAAAAAATCAAAATCATCATTAATGCATGAACTCTTTCTTATTTCTTACATTTGAGTGTTTTCTTAAGCCTCCAATTTCGGTATGGACCCTACTTATCTTGACATTTTTTTGGTGTCGGTAGAGTTTTATTTTTCGAAATAATTAAATAATTAATAATTAATAATAACTCATTCCCTATGTTACTACGTATAATATATATATATATATATATATATATATAGTATTAAAAAGTACATTTAATTTGCTTTCTTTTAAGACAAAATTCAAGAAAAAGACACCAATCAAGAACACACCATCACACCACCACCGTGCGGACGATTGACAATTTAAAAAATTCAAATCAAATAATAATAATAATAATTCACCAGTCATTAATATATCATAATATATCATCGAAAACAATGTGATAGTTTAATGGTGTAATTTTTCTTGGTTAGGTGGAGGACATGAGTTCGAATCTCATCAGAGATGGCCTTGTACCGAATTTTAGCCATATGCTACTATAGTCTTGGGGAGTATACCTCTATAAATTCCTCTCGAATTAGCTGATAAGAATATCAAGTTAAATATATATATATATATATATATATATAATTTAATTTAATTAATTTGGTTTTAGAGTTGGTGGTGGCACCTATAATGTCAAATTGAGGTTAGGAACCTCTATTAAATTTTTTTTAAGCTCAATTAATTAATTTATTTGACAAATGGGGGTAGTTTCGTGTTTCGATTCTTGAGGTGAAAATGATTGAAAGAAAAACCCTAGAAAAATGGTCCAAAAATATGACCTTTTTAGTTCTGAAATTTAGGTTTCATTTTTGTACCTAAAGATGTGACCTTTTTTTTTTTCCTTTTTTTTTCCTTTGCTCAAATCAAACTATATTTTTTTGAGAAAAACGACTTCTTTGTAATTTGATTTTCCTACCTAGCTACCCAATCTAAAGTTGAGGAGTGTTGGCATTCCGGGAAGATAGGGATATGGAGTCGTGTCTGGACTAATTCAAAATTAGTAATTTTATACTTTTTTTTTTTTTGTTTTTTTTACGGTGGTATTTCGGACTTTTTTTGCCCAAACTAATCTACCAAATGATGTCCAAGTGTGTGAAGATATCTCGAACTATAGAATACCCGAGTGAGATTATCCCTACATCTCTTGACAAACTAAGAGTCTAATGGAAGAAACCTGACTAACATGATAAGAGAAGTTTCTCATTATACTCATTATTATGTGTGTATTTTCTCTACTTCAAATACATGTATATATATATATATATATATTATGTCTGTCAAGTCCGATTTTTTTTAATTAGAAAAATGACTCATTTTAACGTTTACATAATGTTCAAATATCAAGAGTGGAATTGAGAATTTCGTGTGACATATAGGCGGGGATTGATTCTTAGGTTTAAGGGTAAAAACGGCACTAGGGATATATGGAATTAGAGGAAATAGACAAAGACTATACCTGTTGTACACTATGCTACCATTATTGTACATTTTTCAATTACATCAGTGTTTTCTTATTCCTAGAGAACTATACCTTTCTATCTATATATATAAGTACCCTTAAATGGAATTGTCCTCGATTTTTATCTTTCCTTCAATTTATTTATTTAATTAAAATTTTTTTTTCCAGATTAGAGATATCTTGAAAACCAATCCATTTCAAATACGAAAGCAGCACCAGATTTTGCTTAGAAACCACTTGATTACTTCACCTTCCGGGGGCGGGCTGGCGGGTTTCTCTCTCTCTCTCTTAACTTCATCTCTAAGTATGATTCTCTCTATAGTCTTCTATAAATCATCAGAGACAAAGGTCATTACCTTAACATTCCAAATCCCATACATATGTAAATCATAGGAGCTATCAAACTTGAGGTTACTGTTATAAGTATACTCTTGATCGATCAATATATACATATATATATATATATATATATATACATATCTATTTAAATACACCACATCCTAGCTAGTGAACATAACACAGTTCTGTCATTAGCATCATTCACTTTTTTCTTGAAAACTCTCGAATGGGGCGCCATTCGTGTTGCATAAAGCAGAAACTAAGGAAAGGTTTATGGTCACCAGAAGAAGATGAAAAGTTGTACAATTATATTACTAGATTTGGTGTTGGCTGCTGGAGTACAGTTCCCAAACTTGCTGGTATTACATACACACACACACACACACACACACATATATATAAAAGATTTTCTTAATTTCTCTTTCTAGTATTTTGATTACGATTCTGCAATATTTTTTTGTTCATCAGACGGAAGATCGAATTTGATATGGGATTCTTGAATTTCATCCATTTCTTTTAGGTTTACAGAGGTGTGGAAAGAGTTGCAGATTGAGATGGATAAATTACTTGAGACCTGATCTTAAGAGAGGAATGTTTTCTCAGCAAGAAGAAGATCTCATTATTAGACTCCATGAAGTCCTTGGCAACAGGTACTACTACTACTACTAATAGTAATACACAATAAATTATTCAATTTATCAGTACTTTTTTCTTTCTTTTTTTGTCCATACTTGGGAAATAATTCATGGTTTGTCTGGAAATGGAAATGTTGCAGATGGGCTCAAATTGCAGCACAATTACCAGGAAGAACAGATAATGAGATCAAGAACTTCTGGAATTCATGTCTGAAGAAGAAGTTACTGAAGCAAGGAATCGATCCAAATACACACCAACCCGTGATCGAAAATGAAGTAAAAGATCATGTGCTACAACAGAATAATAATAATAATAATGGAATCTCATACGATTCATCCTCAACATCATCATCATCTGGAGTCATGAATACTACCACTAGTACTACTAGTACTGCTGCTGCTGCTGCTGCTGCAGGAGGCTATATTAACACTTTTGTTGGTAAGCCATTGGAAACTAATTCAACAAGAGGGTACTCCATGAATAAACATGTCTATGATCCATTCTTTCTTCTGGATTTCCAAACAAATCTTGATGATCCTTGTGGTTACATGAGTTCCAGCTCTCTGAATCTGAATCAGTACTACTCATCATCCTGTCAACAAAGTACAATTATTAGGCCGCCTCCACCACCCAACGAATTCGGAACCCTCCCAAACAACAATAATAATATTGGCGGGTTCATGATCAATTCGTTGCCAAACTTAACCAATTTGGACCACGGAAGCATGAATACAGATACAGATACAGCTTCAAGAATGTCCATGCTGGAAAATGGCAATACTGCTTCTGCTGCAGTTTCGTGGGATTCAGAAAACAAGCTTGTTGATTCAGTTAATTATTTCCAGTATCATCATCATCATCATCAGTTTATAAATGGGATCAAGATTGAAGAAGATGTGAAGCCGTCTCCGTCGCCGCCACCACCATGTCCATGGCAAGAAAGCCAGATTACTATTAACCCTGAAAATTCCGGAGATTTGATCAGTAACTATCCATTAACATCGCTGTCTGCAGAGGATTTTTGTGGGGCAAACTTAGATCATGTCTTCAACCATATATGAACTGTAAATTCTTCCTTTTTCTTCTTTTGCTTTAATTTCTTTCCTTCCTCTCCAAATTCTTATACATTGATGAACATACACAATCATGTTTTTTTTTTTTTTTTTTTTTTTTGGTTGATAGTTAAAAAATGCAATGTTGTACTGAAATTCGATCCATCCAATTAATTTCACTTCGAGGTGTGAATGTTTTTTAATCTTTTTTACCCTCAATCAAAGGAATATATAACGGTAAAAAGTTTTGTCTGAAAATGAATCTTGTTTTTTTCTTTTTTTAGAAAATTATAAGATTTTCTGGTCTTTAATTATGTGACTTAAAACTATGACTTTTTTTTACCAATATCTTAATAACTTCTTATGAAAATTAAATATTGTTATTAGTGATTTTATTTAATTTTTCATCATTTTCATTTTTTTTTATTGTCACGAGAAATTAATATTTTTCTATTTATCACATTAAAAAATTAATATATATTTATTGATATTTCTCTTATTATCTATATAATTATTATTTTACAACTCATGCTTATCAAATATTCTTATAGCAAAAAAAAAGTAAAGTTAAAGCATATTTGAGTTTTTTAACCAATAAAACATGTTAATTTTCGTATTTTTTTGATATGTAACCAATAAAAAAAGAGTATTTATTATGAACTGGTACTCTCATCTCTCGCGTAGGAGATCTCTGCATGAGTATTAAGTAGGAGCTTGAAACCCTTTACTCAATGACGCGTTGTAAACTTGTAAGGTGCACCTCAAGTGTGCCAAAACAGACAATATCATTGCTATTGTTTATAACAATATTATTATTATTATTATTATTAATCTTTTCCAGGAGTTTTAATATGATTTGAGTGTCATATTCTTGTTCCCCAAATTATACCCAATCATCTCTAACTAACCACCATTATTATTAAAAGAATATGATTAATTCGCATAATTGTCATGCTTTTCATGGATAATTTAAAAAACCCTCACTAAAAAGGTATCCTTTCTGTCTCCTTTTCATTGGAAGAATTCTTATTTTATTTTAAATTATTTGTCTTGTTAAACTAAAGAAAAAAAAATTATAAAGATTTTGAAGTTTATTTGGAGAGTTTCTTTTTATTTATTTTAAATTTTTTCAAAATTCTGAGGTTTTTTCTTCTATAACAATTCAAACTCTTGAATTTTTGAATCATAAATAAAATTGTTATCAATTGAATTATATATATATTTATGGATTTATTTAAATAGTTAAAAAAATTATATTTAAATTAAAAAATTTACAATTAAATACTAAAAATTATAATTAACAATGTAAATTTATTTGTTAAATAAGTAAGAAGAAGATTGATCAAATTTTAGATAAATAATTATATATATATATATAAAATAATTATTTAAATAGTCCCTTAAACTTTGGTCAATTTGATTAATTTCCAAGACAATGATGATCTTATATTTTTGTAATTGTAAGTCGGCTTGATCTTCCACTTGTGTTATATACCTTGAAAGAAATTAATCCCTTTAAATTATTCTTTCTTCTTTGCTTAAAATATTTTATTTTAATATTAAGTAAAAGTAATAATTGCATCGGATTAGACTATTGTGTCATATTTATATATAAGGTATTTGACTAGAGAAATCAATTTGAATCCCATCTATTTAATAATCAAAATATTAACTTGAATCTAACTCATCTAATAATCGTGATCTAAATAAATTATTTACTTATTTTATTTTCAAAATTATTAATTTACTTATTTAACGTTAATGATAAAATTAAAATTTTACCGTTTATTATTATTATATCAAATATTAATTATTTATCAAATACATAATATTTATATTTAAAGATTATAAAGTATTACATGTGAAAAAAAAAAAATTAATTAAAATTTTTAATAAACAATATTTTTTTTTGTAATTTTATATGCTTGCGAGTTATAATTACGTTTAGCTCATAGGTCCTGACACACGATTAGAACTCTAACTCTTCCAAAGTGGTATCTCACTGATGGTTCGGGCCCTCGGGAGGAGGCCTTCTTCGCCTTCCACCTAAGCTGCGCAGGAAAGGCCAAAAGTCAATCTAAGGGAACAGTGAAGCGTCATAGGGTCTTTCTGTCCTGGTGTAGGTAGTTCACATCTTCATAGACATATCTATATATTTCACCAAGCTTCTCTCAAAGACAATGCCTAAATCGTTACGTCTTTCATGCGGGCCGAAACTTACCCGAGTTTAGCCCATTTTAAACCCAAAGTCAATTAAACTTTAAACTAATCAAATCACTCTAATATGAACCCATAAACTTTTAATCTTAACCGTTAAAATCACTTTATTTTTGGGTTGGGTACCTAATATTGAGACTATATTGTAGAATCCTTGCTCAATTAAGGATTTCTCCATTCCTTAACCTTTTTCACATTTACAAAGTTATTTCTCATTTCTCCCCTAACTATATTGGACAGAAGTAAAATTTTGCCATTTTTTTTTTTTAAATATATAAGCCATTTATTTTTATTTTTCAGATTATCATTATTTAATTTATTATCTCGTATATTTTTAACAAATTTTTTTTTTTTTTTTTTTATAAAATGTCAAACATTGATAAAGTTTTAAATTTAAATTACAAAATTTTTTCATTTCTAAAATGACTTCCATGACTTTTCATAATTATAAATAAAATTACTATACTATTAAAACGATGCTTTCTTATCCATATAAGGAGAATATTATATTCATTATTTATATACACATGCAAAAAGGACAATTTAAGTATTTTTTTCATTAATAATTATAATTATTTTTAATTTTAAGAAATGAAACTATTAATGCATAACTTAATTTATTATACATATGTAAAAAAATAATACCTTAAGATATTGAACAAACAATTATCACAATGTATAAAGTTACGAGGTTGCATATATCGAATGTGGAAAAATATCATTATCTTATAGAGAATGAGAAAATTAATCTCCACATTATCAATCCATAATTAAATTCTTTTAACTATGATATTCCTAACACAAAAAAAAAAAAAAAAAAAAAAATTGTCTTATCCTTATCTTCGTTAGAGAGAGATTTGATTATGCTTCCTATAACCTTAGTTTAGAACCATCTCTCTAGGGATTGTGAAAGATATTCCATTACAAATATTCTTATTATTACTTCGACTCATATTTCCAAAAGGTGGATTCCATTCTAATAATTCCGAACAAATTCAATACGTGCATTAAGATATGATGGCTTCTTAAGGGAACTTATTTATGTGCGTGTATATATATATATATAAATTTTAATCTGGTACGTTTATCAAATACTTAAATTAATAATAAGAAATAATTATATCTTAATATATAGATATTATTACTATACAATTATCCTAATTTAATAGAATACGACCACATAATAATTAAGGAGTATATTCTAACAATTATTTCCAAAGGGAATGAAAATTAAGAATATGATATAATCTCTTCTATCAAGTGAAAATGAAAATGGAAGGTGTTGTGTCTCCTTCTTGTCTATAAATGTTTAATTTGTCAATCACACAAAAGCAAGGATTTTTCTAGGAAGAGTTTCACCAATTAACCTCATACATATATCCATCTAGCTAGCTAGCTAGGGGTATTATCATCAAAGATCCAATGCATTAAATCAAGGACAAGGCTCATGTGAAGTTTTTCTCATAATCATTCTAATGAGAGGTACACTCTATTTTGTTTGTTTGTTTGTTTGTTTGTTTTTTTTTTTTGTTTGGTGGGGGTGGGGGGGGGAGAATTAATATATAACTTATTTTGTTTTAGGGGAAAAAAAGAAGAAGTTAAGTATTATGAATATTGTCAAGAAGTAGACTTATTTATCATTCTAGAGATCATGAGCTCAGTCTGAGACACGTTAAAGGTGAAAATATCTCAAAATTAATAAAATAATAATAATAAAAAAAAGAACAGAAGAAAAAGTATTATGAATATTAATAAATTTAAATACTTTATTCTATTGATAATTAAATGCTTTTTAATGTTAGTTATTATATTCTTTAAATTTTGAAAATTTTTATTATTTTAGTCTAAAATATTTAATTGTAAAAAATTATTAAATTTTAATTTTATTATTGATTTAAATATATAATTTGATATATGAGTTAGATAAATAATACGTTAATAATTATATTCAGTTGGTATAATTATTAAATTAGTTAAATTATGATTAAAATTTTAAATATAATTAATTAAATAAATAAGTTTATTTGATCTAAATACCTTGTGAAAAATGGATATCAAATCCTAAAAAAAAAAAATAGTCAATAAGGCATAACTCAGTTAGTAATATTCTTACTTATGATTTGAAAGGTCATAAATTCGAAATACTTCAGATTTGAAAGTGCCCTCAAAACTTAAAAGAAAAAAAAAAAAAAAAAAAACCCTAAAAAATGAAATGATAGAAGAACAATGCATCAAAGAAGACTTGGCCAAAAAGGCAATGCTCAGCCCCATTACCATATAAAGTTGGTAATACTTAATTCTTTACCTAATTAAATATGATTTTTCATGATCATTCTTAGTGGCATGCCTTGCTATTTATAGGAAGCAATGGTCTTGTAGGGTTTCCAAAAGCAAGTCGAGTAATTAAAGGGTCTCCAAAAGCAAGTCGAGTAATTAAAGGGTCTCCATCAGCTTTCAAATTCTTGCCCATTTATACACACACACACACACATACATATATATATATATATATATATTCCTTCTGAATTTATTTAAGATTGCTTGGGGAGGAAGTTTTTAAAATTTCATGATCAAAGAAGTTTGGAAAAAAAAAAATATAGTTTGAAAAATATAATGAAGGCACTAAATATTCACATTTAGACACGTCAAACATTATTTTAAAAATAATTATAATATAAAAAAATTACAAAATATAATTTTTAAAAACTTACATAGCCATTCATCATTTTTCCAGTAAAATATATACATATATATATATCTGTGTGTGTGTGTGTGTGTGAGCGTGAGCGTGCTTGTCTACATGTGCACAACAAAAGTATGTATAATATATATATACACACACAAGATATGCCATATTTTATGATTAGGTGTTATTTAGGGTTATGTGTGTGTTTTTATTTTTTTCTTTTAAATTATATATAGAAAAAATGATTTTTTTTTTTTTTTTTTTGTTCTTATACTTATGATTTTCCTACATTTTGGTCCTAATATATATATATATATATATATTATTGTATAATTAATAGTCTAATTTTATTAAAAAATCTGTTAAAATTATCAGGTAATTAATATGTGAGTAAAAATAGAATTATTCAATAAAAATTTTAACAGAATTAAATAAAACAACAAAATTAACAAGAAAGAATATATGTATATATAAATATAAAAGATTTTAACATAATATAAATGAAAGGCGTGTAAGGAGGAAAACTATCAATTTATGTATATATATATAAATATGTATAAGAGTGTATATAGATATTCATGAAATGTGGTCGAGTAGACAAAAGTTATATATATATATATATATATATATATATATGAATATATAATTTGGATGTCAATTTGAATGAAGGGATGGTTCTAAATGTCACGCCACTATTTAACTGTACATGATTTCACAAATGCACTTTTCATCCACTTGAAAAAAAAAAAAAAAAAAAAAAATTGCGGAGAAAATGACCACAAAAATCCCATCAATCTGTTGATAAAATATATATATATATATATTTTTTATGACAAAAAAAAAAAAAAAAGGAAGAAGAAGAGGAAAAAGCAGGTGGGGTGTTGGTGTCAGAGTCAGTAATGAACTTCGAATTATGGAAACTAAGTACTATATCATATGTGTGGTGAAAGTCATCTTTAGAATTTTAAATGTCTACTGATTGATTTTAAGTTTAAGTCAATTATATTGAGCCCTAGCTGGGACGTTGGGTTTAAGAGAATGTATGTGATATCCCGTCCCACATTTTAAGTGTATGAATATGTGATATAAAATATAAATATGAGACTAAGTACACATTATCAACTTAAAATATCCTTTTTAGTATAATAAAAACGATATCACCTAATTAATTTTAAGTGTCATTAGACTCATAATTACGATGCACCCTTGCAGGGCCGATGGTGACAAGGGTGATTTTGGGAGTCCAAAGCATTTTGTCTCATGAGAAGTCTTTTTCGTTGGATAGTTAAAAGAAGGATTTGGATTCATGAACTGAATAAATAACTCACATAGTCATGAATCTATATATCTCAACTACTCTTCCTTTTCCTTTCCTATCCTACTACTTAACATTAAGATTTTTTTTTTTTTTTTTTTTTTGCGTCTAGAAACTGGGGGTTGGGGGTGTTGGTATAGGGTCATTGTCATAAGAGTTGGTTTATGAGGAACACCTCTTTTGCATCACATGATGACAATGGAGATTTCTGATCAACTGTCTTCACCACCGATGGTTGTTGTTGGACAGATTCAGTTGTGTCTCTTTTTTTTTTTTTTGGTATATTTAAAATATAAAAGGATAAAAATGTCCATGAGCATTTTTTTTAAAGTTAATGTTAACGGTGGATTAATAGAATTTATTGACAAAAGAATTAATTTGGCACGATTAAGATAATTTAGGAATCAATTTAATTCAAAAATAAAATAAAATAAAATAGGGACTAATTTCACCAAATACCAATAGTTTAGAGATTTATGTCAATTTGCCTAATAATAATAAAAGTCATATGACTTCTTTAAAAAAAAAAAAAAAAAAAAAATTCTTCTTTTTAATTATTTTTGATAATGTAATTATATATAATTAAAATCTATTGAAAATGTCATTTTTTCTTATACATCAAAATCTAAATTTGGACAACATATATACATGTTCAATATAGCTCGATAAAATAAAAAAAATACAATTCATTTAATAATATTTTATTTATAATTATAAAAAATTATAAATTCCATCTACATTAAAAAGGAATTAAATCACAAATTTTCAAATATATATCTCGATAACATTGCAAACCAAAAGTTAAATTTAATAAAGGATAAAAGCAGTTTATTCCTGCACTTTGCCCCCCCTTTGTATACCATATATTGGGAATCCCCTAGAAGAAAGTATACACCTAATATATATACATACATACATACATACATACATATATATAGACAAAATATTCAATTTAGTAATTTTTTTTTTTTTTAATAGTATATTAAGTTTTTTAATTTTAATTTTTCAATAAAAAAAATAGACATATTTTTTAAGAAATTTTGAAATTACAAATATTCTATTACTATATATGTAAAAATATTTTTTAAAAATAAATATTAAATATTTAAGAGTATCGTAATAAATTAAAAAATGTTTCAAAATATTTTAATTTAAAAATAATTTTAAAACATCATTTTATTTATATATAAAATATGATATTCGGGATTAGAGTTGAGACATTATATTAAGTGCATCAAAGTAAAAAATGTTCTAATATATACCCAATTAAGACGTTTTAAAAAGGTCCTAATAGCCCAATTATTATTATTTTATTTTATTTTTTTGTAGCTTTTAAGTCACTAAATTTTTTATAAACTGTAAAATAGATTATTTTAATAGGAAATTTCATAATTCTAATTATTTTAACATTATTTTTTTATTTCATTCAAATTTATAAAAACAAAATAGAAAATTCATGTAATTAATTAATATATTATTATTTTTTTATTTAATTTAATAATAATTGATGACATATTCAAACAAAAAATAATAATTGATGAAATATTTATATATATATATTTGGTCTTTATAAACTTGAATGAATGAATTGTGTAATTTTGGAAAATTTTAAAATTAAAATTTGTAGAGCTAAAATGTTGTTCGAAAAAGTTTTATTTATATATATATATATATATATATGTATGTATATTCCCTTTTTGGTTATTTAGGTTGTTCACCTTGAATTTAGGAAACGTGCATTCATAGCAGTTTAGCGATATTTTATATTAAATTAGAGAGATTAATAATTATATTTTAGATTAAAAGAAATCTGAAAACGTGCAAAATTCACCTTGAATTTTGTTTTTGCACCGATTTTTTTCTTAATTTCTCTACGTTTGTGGAATCTGTTTCCCTAGAAAAAAGTAAGTAAAAGAAGCAATTCTGTTCTTAAAGATTGAAACTTTTTGGTAATTTGGAATTGATTTCTTGGTGATATTTTGCCACACACACACACACTATGGGTTTGCAGCCATATTAGCTTACAGCAGAACAAGGGAATTCTACTATGCATACTATGTGCTCAAAACCCTCATTTCCATGGCCACTGAAGGAAGTGTACAATGCCTTGCTCTTGCATATGTGGTAAAAGTTTCTCTCCTTTTTTTTTTTTTTTTCTTTTCTTGAACAGAACCCAGTACTCGTCAAAGTTTGATAGTTTGATTGTATTACAATGGCTTGTCACGTGAAATTGCAGAATTTGATATCTAAGAGGAAAAACCCATGTCTATGATTGTGAAATTTATTATTTTTCTCTCTTCAGGCAGATAATGTCTCAGAAAGCCGACGAGTTTCAACATTTGCAATCATGTCTGGGATTCTGTCCTGTGCCTTTGTCTGTGGGAACTTCTCTACACGTCTCCTCTCCACTTCCGCTTCTTTTCAGGTCCTTTTCTTGCTCTACCATTGTTAAATTGAGTAAAATTATCATCTGTTTTAAATTATCAAAAAACCGGGGACAATGACTGGAGTCGAACTCAGAACTTTCTGCACACTGTAAAAGTTTTAGTTGATAGAGGAGCTAAATTTAACAATCATATTTAAGCTTCAGAAATTGGTTGAAAAGTCTTTAAAGCTTCATGTGCCTTATTGTTTTGCTTTATGATAAGAAAGACTGTAAACTAGATATATATATATATATATATATTTTCTCACATACTTGACCTTACATGAAAACCTATTTTCAAGATCAAAGTTTGAGTTTTAACAATTCTAACCAAGCCAAGTTTCAAGATCTTAAGTAATCTTTGAAAGGCTTGAGCAGATGAACTTAGCTCGATAAGTCTAAAACTGGGCTTTATCTTAGGTAACTTACATTACATACCTCTGTTCTTGCCATCTGCTTTCGTAGGTTGCTGCAGCACTTTCAGTAGTTGCAATAGTATACATGAGATTGTTCCTTCAGGAGTCAATTGTGCAAAATGCTATTTCAGCAAATGCACCAGAGGTTGATTGTCTTTTGGAAAAATCTCCTAGAAAGGCCTTGCAATTGTTCAAGAGATTGCCTTCTCTCAATGATACAATCGGCTTGTTAAGTACTAGGTTAGCATCCTAAACACACTACCGACAATTGCATTTTAAATGTAGATTTTTTTTTTTTTTTTACTCTTGCTCTCTCTGTAATTAGCATTGTCCAAATATGGCACATGCAGATAAGATGTTAGACCAAGTAGTAGGTAATGACTATTGGTTCAATACAATACTGTTTTTCAGCCCAACATTTTCAAAGGTGGCTGTGATTTCATTCTTTAGCACTGTTGCAGAAGTTGGTGCTCATGCTTCTTTATTGGTATGCCTTCTGATCTGTCTAGATTGTACACCTTCAACTAATTTCTTGAAAAGGAGATGGCAGTAAGCATTTTCATTAATTTATCCATTTTCTGTTCCCTTTGACTTGAATATGTGTACGCACAGTACTACTTGAAAGCTCAATTTCAATTTGATAAAGATCAATTTGCTGATCTTATGATAATTGGAGGCATTGCAGGAAGCATATCACAGGTAGCTCTGCCTTAATCAGTTCTCTGTCAGTCATCCATAAGCTTTTTAGCTGTTCATCTCATATGGTCCTTAATCCTCCTTTTCCATGGCATTGTACTCTGCAGTTAGTTCTTATGCCGACTTTGGCACCTACATTTGGAGAAGAGAAGCTGCTCTCGTTAGGCCTCTTTTTCTGCTGTGTTAATGTAAGGATAAATCTGATTCTTGTACTAGATTTCATTTCCTAGCTTATTCATAATTTCCTCGTCTAAACTATATACCTCAACCTTATACCTAACTCATCTGTGTGTTTTAATGCAGATGCTTCTTTTCAGCATTGCATGGTCCTCCTGGGTAGGTGTTTATGCTGCTTTCAGTATCTGCAATCCCACTTCCCTTTTCTCAAAATAAATTATACACAATCACAATCCGGACTTATTCAATGCTAACTTTGTATAATGGTCTCGAATCTTGCAGGTTCCTTATGCTGCTGCTATGATCTCAATCCTCTCAGTTTTTGCAATGCCATGTGTAAGTCTTTTGCTTCTTGTGCTGCCAAATTTTACAACTTGATACGAGCAGTAGGTGTTTTATTTGCTGCCACGTTATTTTGCAGTTAAGAAGCATTGCATCCAAACAAATAGGACCCTGTGAGCAGGTACTTTCTTAATACAACCTTAACCTAATTCAAGTGTTTTTTTTTTTTTTTTTTTGACATTATTCCTGAAGTTCTCGTTCCATTCTTCCAGGGAAGAGCTCAGGGGTGCCTCACAGGCATATGTTCCTTTGCTCACATTGTTTCCCCATTTGTATTCAGTCCTTTAACGGGTAAACTGAAATGCCCCCGTTTTCTTTTTATGCATATTGATGCCTGAGATCTAAATCTTCTTCCCATTTTCTAGCCCTATTTCTTTCGGAAAGAGCGCCGTTCCATTTTCCTGGATTCAGCATTTTTTGCGCTGCTTTTGCCGGGGTAAGTGCTTAAGCTTAGCAACTCGAGTGTTTCTCTTTTCTCAATAGGTTATCATCACGTCGAAGGAATCCCAATGATAAAGAGACATATCTTTTCTCATCTCTGTTCATTTCATTGAGCAAAACTGAAGTTTTCTCTCTGGTTTTACAGATGCTAGCCTTCCTTCTAAGCCTCTTGATAAAGAATGCTGAACACGATACGAGCTGCTGCACCGACAATCCTAACTTGTTGGAGCCTTAGGTTTTGAGAGGAAGAGCATGATAGGGTGGTAGTTGGCACCTGTGGTTTGGTTGAAAAGATTGATGCCGAAGTTCAGAAATGATCAGTCTTATGTTGTGTTAAAAGATGTAGTAGTAGCAGAAATGCATGTAGCTATATATCTATATATGCAATATTTAGTAGTCTATTTTCTTAGAAATCTTGGCATGAAGTTTGGGAGGAATGAAGTCCCAGCATATTTCCAATGCCAAAATATAAAATTGTATTACATTATTCTATTTTTGTTTTGAAATCAAACTTTTTATTTTTTTGGTAATTATTCTGGGACCAAACTGAATCAGAATCTGAGTTAAATCAAACCTTTTTTTCGTTGACAAATTTTTTCAATACTTGTTTCTCCATTCATAAAGTTTAAACTTGAAAATTTACTTGAAAAAGAACCGCGTTTTTTATCACTTGGACCAAAGGTTGTTAGTAAATGATTCATTTTAGCTGTGTAGGGATTTGGATATAGAGGGTATAATGGTCATTTTATTTAAACATTCATTAGTACATACATAATAACCTCCTAAGAAAGCATTAATAAGCAGTACCAAAAGGCTACCTATAGATTGCTTTAGAGAGTAAGGATGGATTAAAAATCTCCAATAACCTTGTTAGCTTGTCACATTGGCAAAGGATAAGAAAGAAATTGAGATCTAAAGCAACAATCATACTCACCTTGGCTTGCATCTTGCATCTTGCATGTAAAAATTTTTTTTTTTTTTTTTTTTTTTTTTTTGCCATCAACATATTGAATCTATGACCTTTTGTAGTTATAGGTAAAATTGTTATTATCAGAACAATCACTTCTTATTGCGTAAAGAAAAATTAATTCCCTACAAACTTTATTATCCTTAAATATACTTATGGAATGAAAATTAGTTATTTTAGTCACTGAATTATAATTTTTTTTTTTTAAAAAAAAATCCTTTTAATTTTATTTTATTTCCGTCGTCTTCATTTTTTTTTTTTAATTATTGTTTTTAATTAAATTTTAATAATTTTATTTATTATTTAAACGATTATGAGTTCTGAATTATACTTAGATGCCAAAAGCCTCAAAACACACACACAAAAAAAAAAAAAAAAAAAAAAAAAAAAATTCTTTTTTATTTAAAACAAAATAAACATCGAAAAATCATGTTCCATATATAAGAGAACCTTTATAGAGGTAAAAATATTTGTATAATATTTTTCTTATATTAGATACATAACTATTTTAATCGAAAAAGTGTTAAAATTTGAAATTAAAAAAATAAAAATTAGGGGGGGCGGGGGGGAAATCATATTCCAAGGCTAAAACTATCAATTTTTCTTGTGGAAAAATGGTCAAATTTGTTCTTATTATTAATTTTTATTTAAATAAAATTGTTAATATTTTTAATTGTTAATAACTTAGGTTGTATTTTGACTAATATATAGAACTTGAGTAAAGTAAACTTTTTATTTTAAAATTTTAAATGAATTTTATTTTTTTAAAAAAATATTTATTTGAAAATGAAATATATATGTGTATATATATATATATATTCGTATGATGATTAAAGCGTTAAAATTTTGGAAGATGAAGGAGTATTATAAAAGATATTACTAATAAACCTTATCGACTTTATTTCTATATGTGTCAAAGATTATCCAAATATAATTATAAGTTAAATTCAATTTAAGTGTGCATGTCATCACCATCCGAGTTTATGCCGCGACTCGGAGCTTGACGGCAGGGCACCATCCTCACTATACTAAAATAAATATTTCGAGTTAACAATGAATATTTAAACATAACACATATTTAGGGTATTTTTGGATTGGAGCTTTTTTTTAAGTTTGCTATTTTTTTTTTTTCAAGTTGAGTTGAGTATTAGAGACAAATGAAAAAGTTGTCTAGTAAATGAGTACAAAAATATTATATTTTATTTGTGTAATGATGAGATAAATGTTAGAGTATTTGGTATAAAGAATGGTGTAATACTCTCATCTTCTCTCTCTTCTCTCCAATTTTTTTTTTTTAATTTTTTTGGTCAAGTGGACAGACATAAACAGTATTGTGTCAAGTAGTGTCCAAACAAGTACACCACATTTTTTTAAGTTTGAGTGAAAAATTTAAAAAAAAAAAATTTAATCCAAAAACACTCGTTCAGTCTTTTTTTTTTTTTTTTTTTTTTTTTTTTTTAAATTTAAATATCATCATCAACTAATTTGAAAACGCTTTATAAGGAAGATTATCAAAATTATAATATACAATTGAAATACATTACAAAATTCATTGC
This sequence comes from Marsdenia floribunda, assembly GCA_035583425.1. Lineage (NCBI taxonomy): Eukaryota > Viridiplantae > Streptophyta > Magnoliopsida > Gentianales > Apocynaceae > Marsdenia > Marsdenia floribunda. Next base: position 2,160,529 of record JAXGGT010000004.1, read on the forward strand.
TAAATTAAATCAAATTTAAAACTTTTTTGCTTTACAAATCAAATAAGTTTACCAAAAACTCTCAAATCTCTATCATGGAAAGAGTTTTGACAAAAACAGGTAGGTGACCATCCTAAGCAAATATATTTGACCATCCTAAGCAAATATATTAGTTTAATGAGCCTTTTTCGTCTTTCACCTAAGTTCGCCGCTCCCCTTGGTTACTACTCCTAATTCTACACGGTACCTATTAATAGTTTTGATAAATTTTGATATTCTCCACAAATTTTTACCATCTTCTCACATTAACCCATCCAACTTTAAATTGCATTTACTAGCTTTCCATGAAATATTTACATGATTTTTTTTCACAAAGCAAAGTAATTATTTTAAGTGGTAAATAAATTGTAAATGTTATATGAAATTTTAAGTTGGACCCTTATTGTGAGGGTCTGATAACACTTGCGATCAAATACTCAACGCCATCTTTACTATACTAAAAAGATATTTCGAGTTGACAATAAATATTCAATTCATACTTAAATTTCATATCACATATTTACAGTTACAGATAAAATAAGACTTCCCCTTAAACAAAAAAAATTAGACTAGATAGGCGCGACTCAAGTCGAATCTAAATTAATCAAAGTAATGACTCCAAATATAAAATGACCAAATCAAAAATAATTATTTCAAAAAGGAAGGAAAATCAATAGATTTGACCATTAATCTTTCGATCATTGGTATGACTGATCTTTTTCTTTTTTTTTCTGTTTTTATTTAGTAGGTCTCTAATATATAAAGGACATGTACATTTGATTTTTTTTTATAAAATTCATTATTTGTGCAGATCAAATAATAAATTTTGACTTACCTAAACAATGAATTGTGTAACAAGAAGGACCAAATATACCTACCTATTATACATTGGAGACTTATTAAATAATAAAAAAATAAAAAATTGCACTAAAAACATATAAATATTAGAGAGTAAATTCATAGAAAGACATTGTGAGAGTCAAAAGTTGACAAGAGCCCATAATTTGGAGGATTGCATTTAAATTTAGGCCATGACGTTTCTTAAAGGAACATGCCTCCACGTGTACTGTCCTAATTTCATGGATTTTATTACCATTTTTTTATGGTTATCTGCAGTAACTGTCTCTCTGAAAATCCATCTCAGCTAGGTTCCTTCCACCTCCATCGCCACCTCCAAATTTCAAAGCCCAATCGGTAGGTACGGCGGAGAACCCAACACAAGACCACAAACAATCACCGACATTTCATCTTTATTCCTTCTCCGCTTGTAGCCTTACCTTTTCATTGCCAATAACTGATCAGTGGAATTAACAAGAAGAAAAAGGATAGCCATTTTTATCTGAACTAGATTTCTTGGAAATTATTATTATTATTATTTTCTTCCGATGGCGGATTATATTTCAGAAAAGGACATTATATATCTTCATGGAGATCTTGATCTCAAGATTATAGAGGCTAGGGACTTGCCGAATATGGACATGGTATCCGAGCGTCTTCGTCGGTTCGTTACAGCATTTGAAGTTTGTAGAAAACCGTTTACCGACCGCCGGAGAACCCATCGTCATCGTAATATAATTACAAGTGATCCTTACGTTACTGTTTGTCTTGCTGGAGCTACAGTTGCTCGTACCCGCATTATTTCCAATTCCCAAGAGCCCATTTGGAACGAGAATTTCAAGATCCCCTTAGCCCACCCCGTCTCCCAAGTGGATTTTCAGGTGAAGGATAATGACGTTTTTGGAGCTGACCTCATTGGCGTCGCATCCGTGCCTGTTCAGAGGATCATTTCCGGTGAGCTCATTGAGGATTGGTTTCCGATAATAGGACCTTCTGGCAAGTCTCCACGTCCGGATTCCGCTGTCCGGTTACAAATGAAATTCACCAAATGCAAGGATAATCAGCTATATAGCCAAGGAATCACCGAGACTTACGAGCTCAAACAAAGTTATTTCCCAGCAAGAGTAGGTGGGAAGGTGACTCTGTATCAAGATGCCCATGTACCAGATGGGATGTTACCGGAGATTGAATTGGACGAGGAAAGGGTGTTTGAGCATGAAAAGTGTTGGGAGGACATATGCCACGCGATATTAGAGGCCCATCATCTGGTTTACATAGTTGGATGGTCGATTTACCACAAGGTGAGGCTGGTGAGGGAACCATGCAAACCGTTGCCTAGCGGTGGTAATTTGAATCTTGGGGATCTGCTTAAGTATAAGTCCCAGGAAGGGGTGAGGGTGTTGTTATTGGTTTGGGATGATAAGACTTCTCACAGTAAATTCTTCATTAATACGGTAATGAATATATGATTTTCATTTTTGTTTCTATATGTGGATTTTGGATTAAATGCCTTGTTCTGCTTTATTTAGCCTATAGTAATTTGCTTCCCTGGTATTGTTGTAGAATAGTATCCCTTTTTGGCCAAGAGATGAAAAAGACTTTTTTTTTTTTTTTCCTTTCTTTTTTTGGTGCGTGTGTTAATGGAATACCTTTCTTTCTGACCATTTTGGTTCCCCTTTAAACTATAGTTCTTTGTTTGAAAGTGCAGTTAGAATATCAAAACAGTATTAAATCTGTATCTGGGTCCACTCTATTTGTCAATATTTTGCAGTTTGCCCCATGGCATGTTCTGAAATTCCATACTGATTCCAAGATTTTGGCTTTTCTTGATTTCTTTTCCAGAAGTTGCATAAGGTAATACAAGCTATAGTTAGTTCCCTTGGTGGGGTGAAGTTAGTTCCATGGATTTTTATGTGATCCATGACATCCGGTTCTTTTATTTTCATTTTGCAGTAATTATAGGTCATGGAATATAATTAGATTCAGCATATTGCTGTACTAGCTACTTGCTCTGATCCCCCATAAGAGGGCAAAATTTTTGAAACTAGGAAAGCAGGAAACTTGATCCATCTGATGGAAATCTTGGTTCCTAAAAACTTTTGACTGTCCTGTTTTTTCCCATATGACATTAGCTTTGCTCTAACACACACCACAGTGGCTATTTCTTTCCCATATGTGATTTCTTTATGTTCTGCTTCACAAAAGCTATTATACAATTTGATTGTTACTTTATTTCCTCGAATCCTTTTCCAAGTTCTTGTTTATGTTAAACTTGATGCATTCTGCTTCAATGTAAATAGAACTTGTTTGCAGGCAGGAGTAATGCAGACACATGACGAAGAAACTCGGAAATTCTTCAAGCATTCCTCGGTCACATGTGTGCTGGCACCTCGCTATGCTAGTAGTAAGCTCAGCATTTTTAAGCAACAGGCATGCTTTATATCATTATCTAGCTTTTGTAATCCTTTTCTCTATACCATTTTGAATTCAAGCAAAGAACTCCCTGTAGGCATTGAAAAATAGAATAGTAGAACTCTTTCATGGCTACTGTAATTTGATCTATTTCACTTTCTTTGATAATGTCTAATCATGCCTATTCAGTTCAATCAGCTAGATACCCCTCATTAAAATTGTACAAGAACTTATGAACATGGACAACATATGTATAGAGATTGACATATATTTCCATATAGTATGAGCTAACTTCTCTATGTCTCTTACATTTTACCCAGGTGGTTGGGACCCTCTACACGCACCATCAGAAATGTGTGATTGTTGATACACAAGCTCATGGAAATAACAGAAAAATAACTGCTTTTATTGGGGGTCTAGACCTATGTGATGGGCGATATGATACTCCTGAACATAGATTATTTCGTGATCTTGGCACTGTGTTTCAAGATGATTATCATAATCCCACGTTTGCTGTGAGTTTTTCTTGTTTACACAATAATTCATTCTTCTAATTTCTGCTTCAGTATAATTGAAAGCTTTTATTGGTTTAAAACTCGTACAGCATCAGGTCAATTTGGCTGTCTAAGGGAAATATCAGTTAATATGTTCTCAGTGTTGTTTTTGTTTCCCATCTATTAAATTTAGGAGCTAATACTACCAGAAAATTGCTTGTGCAAAAACAACCTTGTCTGCCACAAGAGCAATCATCCCCATTAATGTCACCTCATATTAATATATCTTTTGATATACACTGTGCACAGTAACATGACATGGACAACATTGTCATGCACCAATCCACTTAAAGCTTACTTCGCTACAAATGGCAAAAGGTCATGTCTCATCTTCGTTTTCAATAGGCAGGAACTAAGGGTCCTAGAGAGCCATGGCATGATTTGCACTGCAAGATTGATGGACCTGCTGCTTATGATGTGCTCACAAACTTTGAGCAACGGTGGAGAAAAGCTAGAAAATGGTCAACATTTGGAAGGCGTTTGAAAAGGATCTCCCATTGGCATGATGATACGTTAATTAAAATTGAGAGGATTTCTTGGATTCTTAGTCCATCCTCATCTATTCCAAATAATCATCCTTCATTGATGGTTTCAAATGAAAAGGATCCAGAAAACTGGCATGTTCAGGTGCGATCTTTCTCCATGAAAAATTATTATTGAATAGATCGAATATTTTCTGCTAAATATTGATCATCTATAAAAAATGAAAAATTTTCAGGTTTTTCGTTCTATAGATTCAGGTTCTGTAAAAGGATTTCCCAAAGATGTTCATGAAGCTGAGGCTCAGGTGCTGAAAATTAATATTATCATGATATAAATTAGCAAAGCTTCTGGATATCAACTGCAACTGCTGTGTGTATGCATTTCTAATTTCCTTGTTTTCATATAATTTATCTTGTGAATCTGTTGCTGCAGAATCTAGCCTGTGCAAAAAATCTTGTTATAGACAGGAGCATTCAGATGGCATATATTCAGGCAATAAGGACTGCCCAGCGCTTTATATACATAGAGAATCAGTATTTCCTTGGGTCATCTTATGCTTGGCCTTCCTACAAGGCTGCAGGTATATCTGTATCTTCTTGAGATGACACTGTTTATTGTGTGTTATATTCCTTGTTCCCTATTGGTATGTTCAACATTTATGGGTTAATCATAATAGCAATTATTTATCCACAGTTGATGTGGTGCTTATCAGCAAAATGATTTTCACCTTCTGTACATGACTGCATAGTTCCATTTTCATTTTTTTTATCATCTATGAAAAGATAAAAAAGAATGGTTTATCAGTTCTTTTGATGATCCTAGTTAAGATGCACATATCAAAATGCGTCAACATCTATAGTTACTCTTGAAACTTAGATGTCCTTTTTAAGTACAACTCTTCTGGTTACTGCCACCTCATCACTTATCTGCAACTGGATATGATTAGGTGCCGATAACTTAATACCAATGGAGCTTGCACTAAAGATTGCTAGTAAAATACGGGCCAAGGAGAGATTTGCTGTTTATATTGTCATCCCCATGTGGCCTGAGGGCAGCCCTAATTCTGCTGCAGTACAAGAAATTCTTTATTGGCAGGTAAAACGCAGAGTCATGTGATTCTGAATAAAATGCAGACTAGCTTAGTGCAAAGAGGTGAAAGAAATGAATAAGGATTGCTGGTTCATTTATCATCTAATTTGTCAACATTCTTAAAAAATACTAGTTTCTGGAGAATATGGTCTGTTATATATCAAGTATAATCTAAATGCATGACATGACAGTAAATTGTCTAACTCATAGCTTTCAACTTGCAGAGTCAAACAATGCAAATGATGTATGATCTTGTTGCTAAAGAGCTGAAATCCTCTGCTCTAGAGGAGGCACATCCTTGTGATTATCTAAACTTTTATTGCCTCGGAAATCGTGAGAAATGCCAAGACCAAGCATTCAATTTTGGCGCTGAATCTTTAACAAACGCTCAAGTGGTAATTTTGCTTCTCTTTCCCGCCAACAATTTCTAGGGTATTCAGTTCTTGAATTTTGCCAGATTGTGTCTTCTTCATAGCTACTGGAACTGCCTTTGCCCTAGTAGCATTACTGTGTCAGTAGATTAAGATTTTATCTGTATCTTTCAAAAGCTATATTTTCCTAGCCGGTCCTAAGGCAAACATGTCAAGATGTAGTCTAACCCCTTGATTTTGGAAAACAAGGTCTAGTATATTAAACTAAATAATTACATACATGGTATGGCAGACAAAAACTTGAAGATGTGTTAGTCATATTTTGACTTCAACAATATATTTGTGTCTTAGCTTTCCTATGCCAATCTTTACTCACCTTGGCCTTTCCATGTTTTCAAAAAATCCTTCTAAATCTTATACATATTTCTTTGACATTGTCAATTTCTGCGAAACATTGTTGAGGAACTCCTCAATTGTTGCAGCAATCAACTCAACTGCATCATGCAACAATCACGTTCACAGTTCATTTATCCATCCAAATCATGTTCCTAGAAACTTTAGAAATACATCAATTTGATTTTGGAGTTATTTTATATGCCAAGTTTCATGTACTCATGTACTTTAAAATGTCATGAAGTAACTCGGAATAAACTGGCTCAGCTTTCAGCTTCACAAAAAAATCAGAGGTTCATGATATATGTGCATGCCAAAGGAATGATTGTGGATGATGAATATGTGATCTTGGGATCTGCAAACATTAACCAACGGTCGATGGGTGGTTCAAGAGATACTGAAATTGCAATGGGAGCATATCAACCCCATCACACTTGGGCTAAGAAACAGAGGCATCCACGAGGGCAGGTTAGTTTTGATTTAAACACACACACACACACACACACATATATTAATAAGAACTATAACAACTAACCAATTCAGATTGCATCGTAACTATGAAAAGTATCCACAAGAGAGATGACACCTGAAAACTTTATTTTCATACTGATAAATATATAAATGCAACCTCTCTATCTATGAATTTATGTTGTTAGATTAAATGAAAACTCAAGTAAGGTATCAGAATTGGATGTCCCATTTTCAAGCCTTGTCTGTAGCTTTTTCAGAAACATATGTGATCACAAGTTTCTTATCCCAAGATTTGTCTGTCAAGCATCCCATCGACACTCTCAAATCAGTTGCATGGATCACATTAGTTTTTACTTATGTTTTGCAGATATACGGATACAGAATGTCTTTGTGGGCAGAACATATGGAAAAGATAGAGGATTGCTTCATGAGACCTGAAAGTCTGGAATGTGTGAAGCATGTGAACAAGATGGCTGAAGATAACTGGAAAAGATTCGTTGACGAGAATTTCGCTCCACTCAAAGGCCACCTTCTTAAATATCCATTGGGCATTGATGCTGATGGGAAGGTGAATCCTTTGCCTGGACATGAATGCTTCCCAGATGTTGGTGGCAAGGTGTTGGGAGCTGAAACCACTCTTCCTGATGCATTGACAACATAGCTAGCTCTGCATTGCCTCTAAGACAAGTCTTCGGTTAGTTTTGCAGCCAGAGATTTCATAGAATATGGTAGTTTTTATTTATTTTTTGTTTTTTATTTTTTCGGTTGCAGCCTTTAGCATTGATATGTATCAAAGCTGGCTTGAAATTTCCCCCAAAAAAATTCGGAAAAATCTCTCATAATGTTGATAAAACACATATGGACCAGGAAATAAAGACATACATATGTCTTAGATAAAAGGATATATTACTGGGGTCTAAGGACCCAAGGAAAGATATAAGAATCAGTGCAAGAAGCTTTTCGAATTTATGTGTTCTTTATCGCAATTCTGGCATATACATATGGAATGTAGGATGAAAAATCACATTATGAATTTAATTCTTCTACATGTGCATCAGCTGCTGCTGCTATTTTCTTTTCTTTTTTCTCTTTTATTAACTATATAGTGGGCACTTTGTACCTCACTCGTTCAAAATCGAGTCATGTAGAACTAGAATTTCTTCTAATATCTATTTCTCCATCATAAGATTCAAAGTTGAGACTTTACTTGATGCACCAACAAAGCTGCTGCTGTTATTATTATTACATAAAGCAAATAAAAACATCCTTCTTAGGTAACTCCACCACTGGAAGGATTAAAAAAAAAAAGAAAAAAAAGAGAAAACACAGAAGCAGTTGGTTCGAAAAATATACAGATACAGGATAAATTAAGACAGATTTAGAAACAGGGAAAAAGTCTTTTGTCTAATTCACTCTCTTCTGATTAAAGAAATTGAAAATGGAAAAAAGAAAGGAAAGGAAAGGAAAACACATTTTTTAGTTAACAGTGACTTTGCCAACCATGCCAGCTCCCTGGTGAGGTGAACAGTAGAAACTGTAAGTTCCTTTCTCAGTCAAAGTGACAGAGTATTCCTCGCCCGGTCCATTTAGAAGTGCCTCCTCGCTCATGGAGATTGCAGAAGCATCAACACCGGCTGGGATTTCATCCTCATCGAACACTACATTGTGGGGGAAACCAGCATTGTTCTTGAAAACTATCTTCTCCCCAGAAGCAACGGAGAAGTTGCCCGGAACAAAAGCAAGCCCGCCATCATCGCTGCCGAGTAAGACTTCAATGGCCATGGCATTGCTAGCAAGAATTGCACTTGCAGCAGTAGCAACCAAAGCAGCAGCACCAAAGTCTTTCAATGAAGCCTTGACGGACAACTTAGGTGCTGGAGTTGCAGCGGATACAACCTTAGCACTGCTGCTGCTAATTCTCGAAGATGCACCAGCCTTGAGACCGGTGAATGATGGGATGGAAACAGCAGCTGAGGTGACTGTGGCCATATTCTTGAGTTTAATGAAATGGAGATGCATCAACAAATAAGGGAGAGAGAGGGGTGAAAGGACTTTAAATAACAAGCGCTTTTGAGGATGGATTTTTGTGGTTGAAACTTGTGTAGTTTAGGTTGATGGATGGATAATGCATGGCAGGGTTGATGGGTTGGGAGATGTTGGGTTATCTTGTGGAGGGTGTCTCTGATTGGTTGGAATGGACTCTATCCCTTCCACGTGGAATTTCCCACCTTAAGATATTTCTCTTCCCAATGTGAGGTGGAAATTTTGTAGTGGAAAATTATTATTAGTCGTGGTGAAGTATGAGTTTACCAATTGAAAACGGAAGCTTATTCAATCACATCTTGCTTCAAGTTCCCTAATTTTACAAATTAAATAGTTAAAATGAATTGTTTTTTTTTTCTTTCTTTCTTTTTTTCGTATGCCACATTGCCCTGACTTATCCACAATTCGACCGCATCATATGAAAAGTTCTTTCAACACTTATTTTTTCTATTCACAAAATTCAAACTTAAAAATTTTGGTTAGTGTTAAATGAAAAGTTTGAACTTTAATCACTATATCTATCATTTCATAAATTTTGCTAATCTTAGTAACAATTTATCTATATCTGCCTTACTAATATTACAAGAATACGCTAATTTTCTGAGCAATTTTACAGAAGTTTCAGCATTGGGAAAGGATAAGATACTTAAGGATTGGTATTACAATCAACACAAAAACTTCTTTGCTATAATAGGGGCATATTATTCCTAACCTCCAACTCCGACATGCTTGGGGTAAACATTTCCATCTATGGAATTGAAATCGAGAGAAGCATCTATTCATTCTCGGTAGATCCCTTAATGGCACCTCAAGAGCTAATGATTGATCCATTTGGCAACTACCAAGGGCAATGACTGCTATTTTGTTTATTGTCAAGGGTTTACCGCAACTTAGGCTTTTTGAATCGAATAGCTTCAAAAGATTGCAGTGGCTATTTTTAATCCCAGTTTCGCCTCATCATATGCAAACTTACCTCTCTTTTAATCTATATACACATATATATATATAATCCTTCTCACTGTGTCCAGATTTATGCTAAACAGCGTTAAACAATAACATAAACATATTTTGGACATCTCTTTGATCACAAATTTTTCAGGAATATGCTTAACACTAAATCAACATAGCTTCATACATTTCCTCTTGCATTCCAAACAATCTTCCCTTCTCCATACTTGAGGCCCCTCCCAACCCAAAACAAATTAAGGATGTTCAGTAACCATAACTCTTATCCTCCATAACAATCATTGTCAATTTGGCAGCTTGCTGCAGTTTAAAAGCAAAAATAAGCACAAGAAGATGGATAACCAGATACACTGCTACATTGGTGTTATTAAAATATTCAACACAAGTTGAACCAACGGAGATAATTCGAGGAGTTCAACCAGGAATAAGGTTGAAGAGTAATAATATACAGAGTTAAAATAACACAAATAAATTCAATAAAATTTTGTGACAAGGATAAAAGTTAGCACTAGGATCCACCAATGACCATCACACAAACACTTTTTTCTTTTCCCATACAATAGCCCCTCCTTTAGATCATTGAATAACAAATAGGCATCAAATTTTATTCAAAATTGCTTCCTCCAAAACAAAATTCTGAAAAGGAGTTCTAACAGGAGAAAACTAAAACCTCCACACAATTTAATAGCAGTGCCAAAAATCCAAAACATATCACTTTCTTAACAAATCCGCTAAGTACCAGAACATCATTCAACACGTAAGAAACAGCAGGTGAGAAGAAATCTAGCAAACTAACCCCATTGTTTTGAGAGGGAAAGAATATTTCAGAAGAAAGACAAAGATTTGCCACCATCATATTCAACATCGTTATCAAACAGTCAACCCGCCATGTTAAAATTCTCTTTCAGACGGTCCATCCAACACAGTATACTTCTAAATACCATCCAACTCAAGAAGTGATCCATTTAAATTAAAAATGGACCTCATCAATGACAAGATCCCAAAACAGAAGGCATCCTAAAATTTTAAGATAGCATAAGCATGTTTGCCATTGCATAAATCCCAAATCCTAACGTAGGATAACCTAGATCACATAAGAAATGCATGTGCAGAGAACATCATACCACATACTTATATATATGCAAGGATTAAGCCAAAATTTTATGAGGTAATTAACCACATGCAGCAATGAGTAACTCAACAAACAGCATAGCACATCCCTATTCAAAGAACATAAATTTGCCATTAGAAAATTAGGGATAAAATCTATAAGTAACATATGGATGAAATTTATACATATATACTTACATACATCCACATAGAGGTAAATTTTTTATCTACCTGTTTAAATACTAAGTTGAGATATCTATTCTATATACAATCACAACTTCCACCATAGGACCAATGTAATGTACACCCAAGAATTAACCTCTTTCCTCCTATTTCACCTCATAAAAGGGGAAAGATATCGTCATTGCTGTCGTCATTCAGGTCGAAGTACTTTAAACCCAATTCATTGTTCACATTGGGGTTGAAGCTCTGATTCACATAGCATTTCATTCCGTGAAATAGGTTCAAATTGTCCACCAGTTTGTGAAATACATTGCATCCACAACACTACCCAACATATAATGAAAGCATTAGCATCAAGAATTAAACACACTCAACAGAAAAAAGGATCAAAATCATAAGTAATCGAAGTTCAGCAATTACTGTATATATATATATACCTGGACAAAAACGGTGCCGTCAGTATAGGCATGTGGATTGATTGCTCGAGTGGTGCGCTGGCCGCAAACATTGCAAGTGAAGGCCACGCGCATACGACGGCGTGGTGACTTGGTGAAGAGAGACCAGGGAAATGTGGAAATCTGCTCAGTACCCGATTCGGATTCCGAACCTGCAGGAACAGACGGACCTTCCATGCCCGATCCAGTAGTCCATCCCCTAACGTTGGCAGCACTCAAAACCAATCCCATCGCAGCATCCTGTTCAATCAAGTCAAATCAACAAACAGAGAAACAAAAAAAAACATTTGTTATATACAATAATTATAGACAGAACGGCACCTTGGAGAGAGTACTACGGCTGATGATAGGGACAAGGCTGCTTGATTCCCTACTTGAATCGGAGCTTAGATCGGATTCATTTCCATTATCTGGTAAAAATAAAATGTTAACAGATAGAACTTAGAAATGGAATTCAAGCAAAAACCGGGGAGTAGTAGAAATCTTAAACGTACTTTTGGGGGAGGTGGAGAAACGGAGAAGCCGTCGAGAAGAAGAATCCTTCGACCTAGAGGAGAAAATTGGTAGAGAAGTTACGGTGGTAGTGGTGGTCAGGGCTTCCATTTTCTGTAACGCGGTGGTTGATGGTGTCTTCTGGATGCGCTTTGGCGGGCTTGGCCACTTATTATGCCCGGAACCGACTTTGCTGACCAATACAATCTCAGATTTTAATAGCTAACTCAGTATGGCCCTTGACATTTATTTTAATGATATCTAAGCACCTTTTACTTTTTTTGTTGTAAAGATGAGAAGAGATTAATTCTTTTGGATATTTGTGGGCTTTAAGAACCATGGGCTTTTGTCATAGCCCATTATGATTTTGAATGCTCCAAGACTAAATCAAGATCACTCTTATTTTTACCAAGTCCAAGGAAAGGAATTTGGTTACTTTAAGTATGGATTTTGAACTTTGCGCATGAAAAAATAGATGTTGGGGGGGAGTTTTCTCGAAAATAAATTTTGACACGGCTGGATTCTAGATTAGTGAGAGCTCGTAGTAGTTATCGAATACAAGAAAGTTAAACCAAAAATACGTTTTGCAAAAAATAGTTGATAATCATTATTTAGACTCTCACCTATATTTTGTAATACATATTTTCATACATGTGAGATTGAAGTATTACTACAAAGAAAAAAAAAAAAAAAATTAACCCTATACCCTCAAGACTACAACACATGGCTGAAATTCGGTTCAAGGTCGTCTCTGATGAAAATCGAACCCAGGTGAAGGCATCTAAGTAAAGGGAGTCACACCATTAAACTACCACTTTGTTGTCAATATTATATTCCCTTCATAGCCTATCAAATAAAAAAATTAAAAAAAAAAAAAAAGGATTATTGAAACATCATTTTACGTAGATCAAACCTCAAGTTTTTGCTTTCAAAATAATTACAGTAATAATAATAATAATGAAAGAAAATGAGATTAAAAGGTGACAAAAATGTTCAACATTCATGGCCATAGTGGGGAGAGTACACCAAAGTACTGTTGTTGGAGCATCCATGCTTGACTGTTTATGAAAAAACTGGGGATAGAAGAAGTGTAGTGGCCACAGTCACAAAGGACAAGAGTTACAGAAGAAGAAAATGTGTCCAGTCGTGTCACTATCTCTAGTCCATGATGCAATTATGCATTGATTATAATCGCAATAAATCTTTAATTATTCCACAATCATTTTTATTAGATATTAAAGCGAGAAAATTTTTCTCAGTGATGGCAAGGATGATGAACGGCTTGGAATGTTTTTCGGGCACTTGCACACAAGTCAATGGACAAAAATATTGTCTCCAACATTGACCTTTCGATGACAAAGTTAGTATCGAAAATATAATATGCGATAATATATGCTATATAGTATTTAGAAAGTCAAAAATTTAAAATTATATTTAAGAAAAATGTTATCATTATTTATAGTCGAAATTATCCAATTAAAAGGCAACACACGTTCAAGAAAGTACAAGTACCTTTCGGCCTTATGCGACGCATGTGTACTTGCTCTAATCAGAATGTCAAGAGCATTTAATGCTTTGAACTGCGGAAGCATGTAGACCCTCTAAAGTGAAATTCAACCAAACAAATATCGCTGGGCAAACTAGGCAAAGTGAAGGTATCCTATGTGGATTGATATCGAGACTTCAAGGAGGACTTTCTCCCGTGTGATCCCACACTTAGAGCCATTTGAATATTTTCCACATTTAGTGTCCTCATATATATATATATATATATATACATATATAAAGTTTTGAGTTTGAACATTGTGAATGAAGAAATGAGTATTAAGGAGAACTTCCTTTTGAAATGAGATCTAATACAACTCTATTATGAATTGGTCGAAATCTTAAGTAGCTATCGGATACTAGAAAATTAAATCTCTGTATATATATTTATAAAAGCAATGATAATGAGTATTTAGACTTCACTAACTTATGTCGTGACTATAGACTTGGCAACATTTACAATCGATAATGCATTTAGAGTGACAATGAATGGAAGCGGAGTTTCACAGTTTAATTCAACATAAAAAATATTAAATTAATTTTTTAAGTTAAAAAAGTAATATTTGAATAATGTTTTATTTTAAGAATAATAGGTATAATAGAGTGTAATGATAATTTTATCACTGAATTGCTTCTCTTTTCTTTTATTTTTCGAAAATCTCAGGCTTTTTGGCTCCTTATTTAGTATGTATTTAGTATTGTGATACTCTTAATTCTAACGTTTTTTTTTTTTTTTGGTTAGACCATTCAAAGTTATGATTTCGATTAATTCAAATCCAATCCGAGTCATATTTACAGAGTCTAACTCTTATTCGAAGAAATGTCTTATCTTGCTTATTAAATGACGCTCAGGACAAGTGTCAAACTCAAGACCTAGTGTAGCATGACTCTTAAATGATGTTCCTTATGTAACATTCACAAGGTGTTTATCTACTTGTACAAAGTCAATGACTTTATTCTAAAGTACTATTAACTTATATATCTTTTTACTACAACGACAACCATTGATAATAAATACAATTAAATTCACAATTGTATTGTAGTCTGAATCATAAAAATATTATCTAAATTGTATATATAAATACTTTTTTTAAAAAAAAAAAATGCCACTCAATACACCCTAAATATCATAAGTTGGAGAAATCGGACGTTTTAATTCTTGTTTTTTTTATAGTTTGGACAAATAGGTCCTTAATCTCTTATAGCAATTGAATTTCCATTTTATTTTTGATTAGGTAAACAAGTTTTTTTAACTAAATTTTGATAATTTATAACTACTAAAATGAGAATTGATTAAGATTTGAATTAGTTATTGAGATTGTAAATAATAAAAATACCCTTTACAAGATTTGTACTTATTTAATATGTCAATTTTAATTACTAAAAATTATTAAAATTTAGTTAAAATAACCATTTTATTTAATAAAAATACAATAAAAATTTAATTATTTAAAAAAAAAAATATATATATATATATATATATTTATATTAAAATAATGAAAATATAGAGATTAAAAATGGAGAAACAAGAGGAACAGGAACATGGTACGAGTGAAGGTAGAAAGAGGGGTCAAATCATCCCACCATGTCCGTCCATGTGGATGCTGATGCGGTGGACCGTTCCCCCCATTTCACTGGAAAAGCCAGACGTCCATGTATCGTGGGTTCCTAACATTCACCAGAGGTTCAGAGCCGTCAAGTAGTCACTGTCCCCTTAAAATCATTTTACCTATAGGCCACCAAGCCCTTCTGGTACTGGTTACCCAAAAGTATCTCAATTTTTTGAGCATTTCTCTAGAGTTGGTGTCACGCCCCAAGCCCGAGAGCTTATATCGCGACTATAGGCCTCTTTAGTTTAGGTTGACTAAACTGTAGTGAGTGACACTATTTTCTTTTCATCAAAAAGATATCTCGAGTTAACAATCCGTATTTAGGTCTACGCTTATATTCCATGACATATCCATGTATATTTTCGATGTGAGACAAGAGTACCATAATTGATGTCTTTTATAATATACTATTTGTTTGTATTGTCTAACCTATATACATAAACTTTGATGAATTTTAATATCAGTCATGTCTGAAATCAAAAAAAATCTCAAGATTAAAAATAAAATAAAATAAAAAACATGATATAAATAAATTTATTGATTCTAATTCAATTTTAGTTGTCAATATATTGTGGGGTAGGGAAGAAATTAAAAAATAAAAAAGTGAGGTAGATATTATAAAAATATTTATTCAAATATATATATATATATATATTATTTTAATTATTTAAAAATTCATTAGGAGAAGGGAAGAGGAATCTAAGGGTTCCATAAAAGCCAAGGAAAGGAATTTACCAGGAAGTTTGTAGAATTTTTGTTTCCTTTATATCATGATTGGTACCTTATAACCTTTCTTTTCATTGTAATTTCCATTCAATTTGACAATAGGCAACAACATTAACACTTTCTTTTGATAATTTAAGGTATTTTACCAAGTAAAGCTGAGGAATCTGATTAGTAGATTCCTTTAGATTCTACATAGTACTTTTTTCTTGACCAGTTGTGTGTTTCTAGGAGACTAGTTGCCATTTTCTGTTCCCATTTTTTAACATTTTTTTCCCAATTCAAAGTTTCTTATTTGTAATAACCCGTGATTCACGTCTATCGGGTTCATCAAAGTTTTCTTTTTTATATTTAATTAGGCATGTTTTCTTTAAACTTAGATGATAGTGATTCCCTTTTTAAATGGTCTCTTGGTGATTCAAGCAATTAGGTAACAATCTCATCATTGTGTATGTAACCATGGTTTGCTTCCCCTGATTCAGTCGAGTCATTTCGATCTCATCTCAGTACCTTTCTATAAGCTAAATTACACATAATTCTGTATAAAACTTAATAACATTTTATACAAATATCACCAAAATTGATATGAACAGATAAAGCTCTTAAGAATCCAGCAAGTAGAGATGAGTTTTAAGAGTGGGAAATGAGTCGATCAAAATGCCCCATTATTGGATGAGATAGGAGGTGGGTTGTTATCAGAAAAAGAAAAAGCTTTTAAATATATATATATATTTTTTCTAAAGTTGAATGATTAGCTTAATCTTCAAATGGATAATAATGGATAGTAAAATACTGGGAATTGTATAAAGAATATATATAACAGAAAAAGAATGAGTCTTGGACTAAGTGACAGTGGTGATATAAGCAAAGCCAGAAGCATTGTTTGAATCCACGTCTGATACACATCCAAGTTGCTGTCTTTGCTTTTGGTTTTGTGATTTTTTTTTTTTTTTTTTGGTTGTTTTAAACTTTTGTTTTTGTTGCTTTTCTTTCACTTTCATTCATTCAAGCGGCCACAGCCACAGCCACAGCCACAGGGGGGAGAATATGTATTCGTAAACTCCAACAACTCTTTTTGCTCTCTTTTGGGTTTTTTTTTTCTTTTTTTTTTTTTCTTTTTTTGTTTCTCTCTCCATCTTTTTCTCTCTTAGCTATGCAAATTTTAAATTTTTATTTTGTTTTTTTGATGATTAAATATTATTAGCAATAATAGATCAAGGAGAATCTGAATCCGCTTGCATATTCCTCCTTTTTCTTGCGCATCTCGGCGATGGAAGATACCGAGAGTTGCAGCAGTAGAGCATCAGAATCTTCTCCATGTTTAAGCCGGAAACGGCGGCAAAAGGTTGAGGTGTATCATGAAGTTCTCCGAAGACTAAAGGAGTCGGAGGTGGAAGAATCCTGTCGGCCTGGTTTTGAAGATGAGCTCTGGAATCATTTCACTCGGTTACCTCTTCGGTATGAAGCCCTCAAGAACCTTTTTTTTTTTTTTTGGTTTCCTTTTGTGTGTGTGTGTGTGTGTGTTAATTTCTTGTCAAAGAGTGGAGCTTAGTTAACTGAGTTTGATCCCAAGAAGAGTTTAGTATCGTGTATTTATTTATTTTTTTGGTTCTTGTAACATAATCAAAAACGGAAATGGGAAAGGTTATATCGTGTCTTATTTTCTTGTTAATTTTCAGTTTCACTTGAACGCAGTTGGGAAAAATGATCAGTATTTGGTCAAGGCTTTTGGATTATATGTACTAAGTATAATACCTATAAGGTGCCAGGTAACAATTTGGACCCAAGAAAATGGAGAAGGGCTTAATTTTTGAATAACATATCTTTAATTAGAGTGGATAATTTTAATGGAAAAGTTCGGTAACTGTAGAGATTAAGACAATTCCATTGTGATTCTTATAATGGTGATGGATTTTTCCATTTCCTGCTGACTATGTTCTCCCTGATGTTGCAGTTATGCTTTAGATGTAAATATTGAGAAGGCACAAGATGTTCTCATGCACAAGAAATTGCTTCAGTTGGCTCTTGATCCTATCACCAGGCCAGCATTTGAGGTCCGCCTAGTCCAGGTGGGATTCAAGAACTGGCCACCATTAGAGATGTAGCTTATATCGATTATTACAAGTTCTTTTCAAATCTTTTTCTTCTTATTAAAATTGATTGTTTATCATAGTAAGACTGGCTTCACAGATGCTGGTATGTGAACCTTTAGGCATAAATATCAGTGATTCCAATCTGAAATTTTAATTGGCCATAAATATATAAATATATATATATATATGAGGTTACTTTCTCCTGCTATGCAGGTTCATCCCTTCTCTGATGGGAATCCAGGTGATTTAACACGTTCAGCCTATACAATAAGTGATGGTCAAAATGTGGATTTCCCTGGCAGGTAAAGCACTTTACCTTGTAAGTTTTAGTTAAATTTTTTCTAGCTGCTCTCACAGGTTTCTCTCCATGATTTTGCAGGCTCCATCCTCCACCTACTTTCTGCCAGTCATCAAACTTAGGATTTGGACTACAAGCAGATTATGCTTTTACACAAGATGGAAATAGCTCTGCGAGTGGAATTTCCAAATTATTCCGGTAATATTCTGAAAGGTTTTCGCTAGATTGAGCTTTTTCATTTTTCTTATTATTAGGCTTATCACTCATTATATTTTGAGATCCTTGTTGGCCTTTGGCTCAATCTTGTTTGCTTTATTTACAATTTCCATAGTTAGAATCATCTGGATGCTAAGCAAAAAGACACGAGGCTCATATTCATTTATCTGTGACTGATATGTTGTCCATTGTATCTTTCGCAGTCCTTCACACGAAATTACAATATCAACAAATGACAAACCGAAACTCCTTAGTCAGGTAAAGTCTGTTGTCATCAACTCTTTTTGCCTAGAGTGCATATTTTGTGGTGATAATGGATATCATGTTTTATAACTGGTGTAGAATGTAACTAATGCTGGAACCATTTATGTGCATAGTCTTCCAGTGGGGATTTATATTAGCAACATGATTTCCTTTAAAAAAAAAAAAAAAAAATGATGGAGCATGACTTGGAATATCTTTTCTCTTTTAACTCTCGTATACCACCACTTGGAGAAACCTGCCACTAGTTATATAGTTCTTAATAAACAAAGCCTGTTAGATATTTTCTCTATGAGTATGTGTAGCTCAATCAGAACTATGCACTACAGTTTTCTCGGGTTTTCCTTTATCGTTTGTCTATCTTGTTCCTCCCTTGGTGTCCTTCAGACAGTGCCTTTGGATTGGAGATGAGTTTTATGATTGTCAATGTCATTGACAGTGTAGCTCAATCAGAACTATGCACTACAGTTTTCTCTGGTTTTCCTTTATCGATTGTCTATCTTGTTCCTCCATTGATGACCTTCAGACAGTGCCTTTGGATTGGAGATGAGTTTTATGATTGTCAATGTCATTGACATCCTTGAATGGGACTGGTCTAAGCTGAGGGGAAAGGGTTTTCCATGAAATGTGAAATAAAAACTTTTAATGCCTCACAAGGTTTGTGGATAAATGGTTTATCTGATACTAGCAAGAATTATCCATGTGTCTGCTAAACCGGATTTTGATGAACTCATTTAACCCAAATTTATCGCTCATCAGATCTGAATATATATTGTTGGTCTTGCATATGATTGACATAGATCAATTCTCTTATTTTTCATATTTACCATAACACCTTTTAGCAAAAGTTTACAAGCTGTTCTTGGGATGTTGAACCTGTGGCATTTGTTGAAGATATGAAAGTTTGCTGAATTTTAATTGTTAAAATCAATTTTATTCTCTCTCTCTCTCTCTCTCTCTTTTTTTGTGTAATTCCTCAATCCTTATTATAACGATGACATCAAAGTAACACATAATCTGTAGAAGAAAGGACACCTGATACTTAAACGGGTGTCTGAGATTTGGTTCTCTTGGTTTTCTTCTCAATCGAGGATACCTTTTTAACGATTTCTCTGTCTTTTCTTTGGGTTCACCTAATTCAGGACCAATTCTGGTTTGATCTGTTTCTACCTTTATCAATCATCTTTCTTATGTAGTGCATATACTTGACATTTTCAGTTGACTTCCATATTTTCTGAGGTCGGGCTGAACATTCAGGAAGCTCATGTTTTTTCCACCATAGATGGATACTCCTTGGATGTATTTGTTGTTGATGGTTGGGCAAATGAGGTATTACTTCCGTTCCCTGATAATTAAATGCAGAATTTTTTCATCTTGTTTTCAGGTTTTTAAGCTGTTATCGAATTGCATGTATGCTCGTTGCGTATATAATCTTGTGTAGTTGACTTGCTTTCCATCTGCAAAATCTCAGGACACTGATCAGCTCATCAATGTCCTCGCAAAAGAAATTCCAAAAATTGAGGTAATTGGCATACAAGAACTCGATTTTGATGAATCAACTTGTGGGTTTCCAAAAGCTCATTGTCTAGAACACTCGGCAGGAGTACTCAGGGTTAAATCAAGAATTACTGCCTCCTGGATTGGGGACTTCTAAGATAAAGCTTTTACCAGAGGTTGTTGATATCCCTACTGATGGAAGTGATGTCTGGGAAATAGATTCCAAGCTATTGAAATTTGAATATAAAATTGCCACAGGATCAATTGGAGATTTGTAAGTTTCAATATCATTCATTACACGAGAGATGGCTTGGTATTCTTCTCTATTCCACACCTGATTGTCAAAAAACTATATATGGAAACAGATATAAAGGAACCTTCCGCAGTCAAGACGTGGCAATCAAAGTTCTCAGAACCGAGCACTTGAATGTAAATATGCAGAGAGAATTTGTTCAAGAAGTCTACATATTGAGGTCTTTTTCCTTTTAATTTTTCTATTTTTTGTAATATGAACTGTAGAAAGTTTTGTTGTGAGCCAATCTTTCTGCTGGAAACCAAGAAACTTCTTTGCTGATTCTTTCTGGTGCTAAAGAACTCTCATACTTTCTCGCAGGAGAGTCCGACACAAGAACGTTGTACAGTTTATCGGTGCATGTACAAGACCTCCACTTTTATGCATTGTCACTGGTATAACCCATGAATCAGTTATAGATAATCTCACGTTAGCATATATATATACATATATATATCTTTTTCAAACGTTTGGTAATTTTCCAATTATTCCTCTTCAGGTGACAAGCTCTGGGAATAGGAAATCCCTGATTTCTTCCATCTGTCATTGTTTTTTTTTTTTTTGCATGTTTTGGAATTCCACATAATATGATTCCCTTGATTTAGTCCCTTTTCTGTTTCTTTCTCCACTTCAATCTCAGAATACATGTCTGGTGGAAGTGTCTACGATTTCTTGCATAAGAAGGGTTTTCTAAAGCTACCGGCCTTACTGAAAGTTGCCACTGATGTTGCAAGAGGGATGAGCTACTTGCACCAGAATAATATAATCCACAGGGATCTCAAGGCTGCCAATCTTTTAATGGATGAAAATGAAGTAAGAAATTACTGCAAATAGCAAGCTTCTTCCATTTACTGTTGGATCATTAAATCTGCAACCTTTTATACAATTTTCTTCTCATAGGCCTCTATCTCTCTCTCTCCCTCTCTCTTAGGTAGTTAAGGTTGCTGATTTTGGAGTAGCTAGAGTGCAAGTAGAATCTGGAGTTATGACAGCAGAAACAGGAACCTATCGCTGGATGGCTCCAGAGGTTAATTCTTATTCTTAATTCAAATGAACTGCTGCTTTTACATGGTTTGAATCTGTAATCTGACTTTTGGATGCTTTTAAGGTTATCGAACACAAGCCGTACAATCATAAGGCTGATGTTTTCAGCTATGGAATAGTTCTGTGGGAGCTACTGACAGGAAAGGTCATCATATAACATTACTACACATATTTTCATTGTTTCCACATTAAAATTTCTGCTGGGGTTCTGAAATCTGTTTCTTGATCATGCCATGCCAGCTCCCATATGAGCATTTGACACCATTACAAGCAGCAGTTGGAGTGGTGCAGAAGGTACATTTCTCATTTTCATTGTTATCACATGGCTTTAGTAGCTTCACAACCATTCTACATTCTCCACCTCCCCTCAACCAAAAAAAAAAAAAAACACAAAAACAAAAGAATGTATTAGCTTCAAACAAGTAGTAAGCAACTTATGAATACTACACGAAATCCTTAATTTGACTCTCATTAAAAGCCATATAAGAGTTAGGTGAAGCCCTTCTCCTAAATAGGAGTCAGATTCTACGAACACAAATCAAATCGAATCTAGATTAATCGAACCAATAAATTTGGATGATCAAACCGGTTCAAGGTGTTTTATTAGACCATTTGATATTTAGAAACTAATTCAAGTTTGGTTCGAATGATACTCGTAGCGTCTAACTCTTATTTGAGATAAAAGTTTCACTTGAACTCTTACGTGACTTTTATAATGAGTGTCGAACTTCCTTACTATTTGTGCTAAGTCTAGGACTTCCGGTTCAAGTTCATCCACAGTAAATAACATTTTGGATGCTTTTTTCCTTTTTCTTCTTTTCCTGATACGCACAAAAGGGTCTGAGGCCTACAGTACCACGGCATACTCATCCGTTGTTGGTAGAGTTGCTGGAGAGATGCTGGCAGCAAGAACCAGCTTCGCGACCTGAATTTACAGAGATCATCGATATCCTGCAACAAATTGCTAAGAGGGTATGGTATATATATATATATTATATACACATATAACTCCACTCTCTATTCCATTATATCTGCATTTTGATTTGATTCAGAGGACTTGGATCCTATGCCTTTTTTTTTTTTTTTTGTTGGTTTCTTTCCTGGGGGTGGGGGGTTTTTATCTCAAACAAGGTTTTTCAAGAAGAGAGAGCAAGCAAAAGGAGAAGCCTTGGAGGAGCGTACCAGTTCATGGACGTGTGCCCATTGAAGAGGCAAGAAAGTGGAAACACTGTGTGAGAGAAGAGCAAGGTTAATGTAACAATATCACGGAGAGAAAAGAAAAAAAACAAACAATTTAACGGCTTTTTAGATTTCCTCGTTAGGTTGGTCTGATGCGCTTCCAACGTAAGTTGTGTACATGAAATAAGTTAAAATCTTATGTAAGCTACTCTAATTTATATAAGCTCGTTTAGCCATATATATGTGTATATATATGCACACACTTTTTTTGTTTTTTTTTTTTTTGGGGTAATTTAGGCTATATTTGGATACGCTTTCAACTAAGAAAAAAATGGCTTATTTGAGACAAATTATCATTTATAATGAATCTTATCTCCCATTTTTTTTTTTTTAAATTGAATTTTATGTTAGAAAAAGTGGGAGTTAAATATATAGGTTTTATAGGAATAGTGATTGTGTGTGTAAGAGAATGTTTGTTTTGCGAAAAGTGTATGAAAGAGATTTTATTAATATATATTTTTTAAATGAGGTGGGGTTTACAACTTTTATAGGTATATTTTATAGGTGTATTTTTGGGGGGATAAATTTTTTTTCAAAAAAAAAAATGGTATTCAAATGTGTTGGTTAATTGGAGACAAATATTATTCACTCAATTCTAATTCAAAGTCTATCCAAATACAGCTGTAGTATTTTTGTTGATTAATTTTGAAGAGATTTATGAGAATTTATTTTTTAAAATTAGAACATATTATTAAAATGAGGTGGTTGATAACGTAAGTCAAAACTCAAAACTTTTTATTTTATTTTTAATTTTAAGATTTTTGTCATTAATAAAACTTCAACTCATAATCATAAGTAAAATTGTTATTACCGTAATTATTATTTCTTGTCAATTAAATTACCACATTAATTTTTTTGTTAGACCATTTTGTGTTGGAAATTATTGTTGTGACTAATTTAAATTTGGTCGAATTGTATTCGTAAAATCTAATTTTTGTTAACATGTTTTTTTAAAATTATAATATTAAAATTATAATATATTTTTAAAATTATAATATTAAAATATTAAAATATAGTTAACATGTTTAATATATATATATATATATATATTTAAATAAGTAAGAATATTTGTCAAATATTTTTCTTGTCAATGAGAAAAAAAAAAAAAAAAAAAAAAAAAAATTGTTTGGGCTAGAAAATGTTAAGTTGGGCCTCTTAGAAGAAATATTTTATCCTAACCATAGTCACTGGAAATCAGCTCAGGCCCATAATAAGGCCTCCTAGGGTTTTCAATTGTCATCTTGACATATAAACTTAGTTTTCCTCTGCTCACACACCAGAATTTCTCTCGGGGACATCTGGACGCCTTAAACAGAAGGCAAACAGGATTGATAAACGACTAAACCCTATTTCCGTCGCCATTGAAGAACACCTGATTTAATACAATGGTTCGTTTCTGCATCTATCCCTATCTAATTCATTGTGGTTCTTGTTTAGTAGAATTCTTGTGGTATTGATTTACTTTATTGATTTTTTTTCTGATTTACTAGGCACCTAAGAAGGACAAGGCCGCTCCTCCGTCTTCCAAGCCTGCAAAGTCCGGCGGTGGAAAGCAGAAGAAGAAGGTGTTGCACATGTGCTTTATTTGCTGCTTTTTATTTGTATTATACATGTAAAAAACATTGTTAATAAATACTTTTTTTCTTTTTTTTATTAAAAATTGCAGAAGTGGAGTAAGGGAAAGCAAAAGGAGAAGGTCAATAACATGGTACTTTTCGACAAGGCTACATATGACAAGCTCCTAACTGAAATTCCGAAGGGCAAGCTCATTACTCCCTCGCATATCTCAGATCGTCTCAGGGTAATTCTTTTGGATTTTTTTTTTTTCATTTTTTCAGTTGATACTGTATCGGTTGTTTGCTGTTCGGTTTTCTAAATTTGTAATTATAACATTCCATGTTTTTGCTGGTTGTTTTTAAGTTATGATGCCATTGCCTCTGGACGAATTTCCATTTTTTAGTAGATTTATTTAGTTTTGCAACAAGGTAGAGAAAAGGAATATAAATCGGAGATCTGAAGAGAAAATGTAGGTGAAAGAAAAGGATTGTGTATTTAGTTGGATATGGATGGTTATTTGGAGAAAGATAGAAATTGAATGATTTACAATTTTTTTTTTTTTTTTTTTTTGGATGAATGAGCAAATGTTCATGAATATTAATGCCTGACATTAAAAATCTTGCAGATTAATGGATCACTTGCAAGGAAGGCCATTAGAGAGTTGATGGCTAGAGGTTCGATCAGGATGGTTTCTGCCCATGCTAGTCAACAAATCTACACAAGAGCTACTAACACTTAAGTGCATTTTTGTGGTTTCCTATTTGGCTATGGCTAGGTTTTGCATTTTTTTTTTTTTTTTTTTAAATGTACCATCTATTTCAATTACAATACCCCGTCAGTGCACTGAACTTTTGTACTTCAATTAAGTGGTGGTTATATGAATTTTAGACTGAGTTAAATTATTCAGTATTTTATTGTTGCATGAAGTTGATACGTATCACACATCTTTTACTGGTGTAATATAGTTTCCACAAGTTAAAACATTGTTTGCAATAGTATTAGTGAACTTGATCAAGAGGCAAATTATATCCTGCCTTGCTGGAGCTTGTTCAACAGCCTAATTTGAACGAGTACTTGTTTGCTGTCATTCAATTAGGGAAAAAGAAAATAAGGTTGCATTGAGTTTTTATGTGAGTCAGAGTGTGTAAAGATAAGGTTTGGGAATTGATTGGTTTCTAATTTCGTTAAAGGTTTAGAGCCTCAAAATACTGTGTTAAAAATGAGACGAAGCATCATTGTTTATATATAAATATATATAACTTGAAATTAAAATTAGGAGAAATCCGGAATACAATCCAAGATTGTTCCCAATATCACATATTCGACCTAGAAACTTAAGAACCGTAAAATCTGAAACTATAATAAAAGTGGCATCATATATTAGCAGTAAGCCTTTTTTTTTTTTTTAATTGTGGTAGAATTAGAGAGAGTAATAGGTAATACTGTTGATGATAAAGGTGTGGTTGTTGTCCAGTCGCCTATTTCCATTTTTCAGGAAATGTTGCAGCAGCATTTCTTGGCTATTTCCATTAAGGCGACTCCCTGCCCCCGGGGAGCATTTCTATTTCGTCCTCTCGGTTTCAGTCGCGCAGGTACTCCCCTGTTGGTGGCATCCGCAAACGAATCTGAATGAGGAAACTCTGGAGGTGGAGAGACATCAACTTCCTCAACGGTATCCGCCATTGCAGTGTGTGCAGGAGGTTGGCTGGTTGGTTGGTTAACTATGATCTATCAAGGCGGGCAGAGAAGAAGCAGAAGAAGAGTTAATAAAATCGGCTACACAGCAATGCAAATATATAAGTATATTGTTATAATCTCTGGCTTATTTATAAGCTTTATTATCACTATTTATAACCAAGTACATAAATAAATAAAAATCATTCTCACGTAACTTTCATTTTCTAACTACCGCTGAAATGTTTATTCACCGTGCACCCATAACCACACACATCCACTGAGTGTATATAAAAACATGTATATTTATAAAAATTTATCAAAATCCATTTTTCATGATTTGGCAAACATTAAATTGAATTGAACAATTAGCCAAAGCTATTTATTTACTTTTATAAAATTAAGTTGATTTATTTCCTAAATTAAATTATTTATAAATGATCATTTAAAAATAAATAAATACAAATTTTAGTCCTCTAATAAAATATGATTAGCCTATAGAAGTCCTTTAGTCAATTTCTAAATATTCACATGAGTGATACATACTTATTTTAAATTACAACAATTAATTAATTTGATTTTTAAATTATTTTTAATTAAATTTGGTCTACAATCTATAATTATTATTATTTTCTTTTTTTTAAAAAAAAAAAAACTTTCGTCATTAAATTATTTATTCAACTGTTGTTTTATTTCCCTTTGACCAAATCCACGACGATTTCTTATAAGTTGAACCACATATTATTGATTTGAGGTTATTTTTCCCCTGAAATATAAATAAATATCCTTGATTTTTGTTTTTTTTTTTTTGAAAAAAAAAATAATAAAAATAAAAACAGATAATTCCGCCAGGTTTAATGTAAAGTAATATTATTTTGAATTTCAAAAAATATATATATATATATATATATATTATTTATTTTTAATGATTTTGAGTTGTATATCATCTATCACCCTATATTTAGTTTTCTCATATTACCCGGTAAAATATTAGATTAATTTCAAATATTTTTGATGGGGAAATTTGTATTGTTTTATTACAAAGTACTTGATGTTGTATTTAATTTATATTTTCTTAATCAATGATATATAATTTTTTTGAGAGGAAAAGTAATTATTTATTCAATCGTATTTAATTTGTCTGTAATACAGAGAATACAACATAATAAGAGGATCCCATCCAAACAATAGGTTGTTGGAAAGACTGTCCTAACTTGGCTAATCTATGAACAATACCATTTGATTGCCTAGCTATATATATTCAATTGTATTCCTGAGCAAGTCTAAAGGGGAGAAATCGTGTGCACTACATCGCAGCTTTGATATGATATTGAGATAATCAGTGTATCATAAATAAATAAATAAATCAAAATGAGGAAATAAACAAAAGAAATCAAATTAATTAATATTTTTTATAAAGTTTTATAGATAATTATCAAAATGAGGATTAGGAACGGAACAGTATTTTGTTTTGTTTGACCAATCATAAATTAGTTTGAGGGTAAATTTTAAATTGATACCAATTTGTCTTTTCTTTTTATCTTTAGTCTAATATGATTCCTTTTTTTATTCATCCCCCATATTTAATTACCGAAGATATTATATATTTAAAAAGAACATTTGTCAATTTCTGAATTATTTATATTAAAACTAACGATCTTAATTTTAAATTTAAAAATCATTACCATTAATTTAATTATTAATTATTAGATTAATAGTACACAAAAAATTATAAATATCAATATAGTTATCAATTTATTATTATTATTGTTATTCTGATCAACAAGATATTTATTTATATTCTGAATATTTATATAATTTTATACTCATTGCCTTCTTCTTCTTCTTCAGTGCTTAGGCCGCATTCCATTTTGATTCTGCAACAGGGAGAAAGAGATAGAGAAAATACTAATAATACCGTTTTTATATATATAATTAATTATAATACCTTTGCTGATAACTAACCCACAGTCAGCTCAAGTTACAGTGACAATTTCTCCTTTTCTCTTTCTCTTCTTCTGGAGGCCTATCTTCTTGTTCATTAAGGTTATTCAATTTTTCCTTCGACTCTTTCAAATTCTCCGCAAGTTGCGACCTCCGCATCCGTTGTTCATCAATTACATTTTCAGGTGCATTTGGAGGTTCAACCTCGATAATTTCGTTACCCCCAACTGCTGGATTATTTGAAGGCTCATTATTATCGTTTCCCTCAGCCTGAGCTGCTGCTGCTGCTGCTCTTCGATCTGCCATTGTAGTGTTGATTTGCAGACGAAGAACAAGAAGAAGAATAAGTACTTACTATAATGTCAATAAAGGCAACGCCAAGGTTAGTATATATACTGTATAGCTTTAGCTTTACTATTTATAACCAAAAAAAAAAACACTCAGATTCAACCATTTTCTCACATTACTTGAATTCCATTTTTGAACTAACATTCATACCTTTGTCATGCACCTTTACTCACACACATCGAATGTGTTTTATATATATACATATATTTTTATTTTATTAATTACATGTATTTGCCATTTTCGGAATTATTTATACTTAAAAAGAGAGATTGTCAGGCTGATCATTAGATTTTTTATGTTATTCAAAATAAATTCTTTAAATTTTTAAGTTATTTGTACCTTTGAAACACTACAATACAAATTCAGATAAAAATTATCTTAAAATTTAATAACTTACAATATATGAATATATGACGTATTTTGTTCTGATTAAAATTTTTAATAATTTAAAAAATGACAAGATAATTTTTGTTTTTATACTTAAATATGATTTTATTTTTTAAAATTAAAACACTATCAATTTTATTATGTTAATTATTAATTATCAATTACTTCTTTTTCTTTTAAAAAAGATATCTAACTATTTTTATTTGGATCTAAATTATATATCTTTGGTAACCAATAGCCATCGATTATTTTATTTTTGAATAAAAATATTTATTAGTCATACCATTTGAAAGTAATACAGAATGTTTTCTTTTTCTTTTTTTTTTTCTTTTTTTTGATAATTTAAAAAGTAATATAGAATGTGAAAGTTGTTTCAATGTCATGTTTATTTTACATTCTGATTAACAGAGAAATTAATGTATTCCAAAATATTTTCCTTTTGTCTCTTAATTATATGTTTAACTCCCCTTGGGCATATTTCTATTTTACTGATCTTGATGTGTTATCACACTTTTACTTATTTATGTTTTAAATAATATATATACATATATTTCTAAGTTTTTTTTAAAAAAATAAAATAAAATAAAATTAAAGTGTTATATATCTACAAGACATGACATGACTAGACAGTCAAATACATAACCCATAACAAAAGAATTTGTTACAACAATATTTTTACCTGAACCGATATACAATTCATTAATTTATTATTATTGTTATTATCAAAACATTAAATTTAGATTCCAAAATATTAACCTTTTTTTTTTATTAAATTATCATATAATTTTAATTATTTATCAAATAAAATTTATAAGAGAAGCACATCATATTTTATAGATTTATATTCTATTTGAACTTAATACATTAAAATGAAAATATATATACATTAAAAAAAAATTAATTTAGTTAGTTTCATTTGTTAAAACTACAATTAAAATATGTCTACTATGCAAAATATATCAATGATATTTTTGGAGAGAAAGGTGATGTATAAGAAACAATATTGTTTAGTATATGAATACAATAACTGAAATTGTATTACATTTTTATAATTTTTATTTTAAACTCACAATCATTTTTTATGAGTTGAAACACATATTATTGATTTGAGGCTTTTTTTTTTCCCCCTAAAATGTAAATAAAAATTCATGTGTTTTATTTTTTATTTTTTTAAATAAAAACTAAAAATAAATAATTCCTCAAGGTTTAATGTAAAGTATTATTATTATTATTAATGATTTTTATCATGAAGCTGAGTTGTATATCATCTATTATTTTAAATTTTTTTATCTTAAAGTTTCTGTTGTTTTATTATGAGTATTTAATTTTACATTTTACTTAATTAATGATAATTTAGGGGATAAACAAAGAAAAAATTAAATTGATTAATTTTTTTCTACAATTTTATGGATAATTATCAAAAAAAAAAAAGAAAAAAAGATTGTATTTTGTTTTGTTTGACCAATCATAAAATTAGCTTGAGGGTAAATTCTAAATTGATGCTAATTTGTCTTTCTTTTTATCTTTACTCTAATGTGATTCCTTTTTAGTCTAGTTTGAATTATTTATATTAAAACTAATGATCTTAATTTTATATTTAAAAAATCATCACGGTTAATTTAATTATTAATTATTAGGCTAATAGTAGAGAGGAAATTGTAAATAGCAAGAAATATAATTAATATAGTTATCAAATTTATTATTATTATTATTGTGATACAAGGAATTTATTTATAATTTGAATATATCTATTATATATAAGATTCTAGAAATAGTTTTTAGAAAAAAAAAAATTCTTCTAATGGCATGTTTATAAATTATGTGAATGTTCTTAATTTTTAAGTTTTTTTTAATCTAAATTCTTTTATTTTTTGTGCTTTGAATAAAGATTTGCTTATATTTTAACTAAGAGATTTTTTTTTTTTTTTTAACTACCAAAAATGAGAGTTATTGAGATGCATTTTTAATTTCTTTTTAATATTAATATATAAAATATACATGATATTTTAAATAGGATAAAAATTTATCTAATTTTATTTTAATTTTTTTATAAAGATATAATTTTGAATAGTTTTATTAAATTATATTAAAAACGATAAAATATGAATTTAAATGAAAAAAAAAATTCTTAAAAAATGAAGTTTATCTTGCCTCTAATAACATTTGAACCAATAATTCTTTTTTTAGTCATAGAAAATTTCAAATCACATTTTTTCTGTCAAATTTAAAAAGTTTGTATTCAATTTAATTATTTAGATTTTTTTTTTAAAAAAAAGATGATTATACAAGTTTAATTAATATATTTATATATAATATCATCTGTGTAAATATAAATTGTCTTAATAGTTTAACTTTTTATCGAATAAAAATTTATTATTAAAATTTAAAAATTTATTCTTGTAAATTAATAAATGAAAAATTTATAAAAATAAAATTAAAATTATCAAAACATTAGATAAAAGATTAAAAATAATAATTTATATGCACGTTTCACACTTAAGTATATATATATAATTTTATATTCCTTTTGTTCTTCAGTGCTACACGACATTCCATTTTGATTCTGCAAGAAAGAAAGAGGGAGAAAGAGAAAATACTAATAATACCGTTATATATATATATATATATAATTAATTAATTGTAATACTTTTGTTGATAACCAGCCACGTATATACCCCGCATTCAGCTCAGATTGCAGGGCCGAGGACATTCTGATTTCTCTTCTGCCTGTTCATTTTAACCTGTCTAACTCTTCCTTGGACTTTTTCATATTCTCCTCAAGTTCCGCGAGCCGTTTCTTCCGTTCTTCAGCAGCTGAAATTTTAGGTGGATTTGGAGGTTCAACCTGGGTAACTTGGTTACCCTCAACTGCAGCTGGATTATTTGGAGGCTCATTCTCAGCCTGACCTGCTGCTGCTGCTCTTCGATCTGCCATTGTAGTACTGTTGATTTGAAGACGAACAAGATGAAGAAGAATTACTTACTACAATGTCAATAAAGGCAACGCCAAGGTTAGTATACTGTTATATCTGTATCTAGCTTTAGCTTTACTATTTATAACCCCATAAAAAAAAATTTTAAAAAAAAAAAAAAACTCAGATTCAACCATTTTCTCACATTACTTCCATTTTTGAACTACCATTCATATCTTTATCATGCACCTATACTCACATACATCTAATGTGTTTTATATATTTTATTAATTACATGTATTTTCCATTTTCAGAGTTATTAATTTATACTTTGAAGAGAGATTGTCAGATTAATCATTAAATTTTTTATACTGTTCAAAATAAATTCTTAAATTTTTATAAGTCATTTGTACTTTACAAAAATACTACAAATTCAGATAAAAATTATCTTAAAATTTAATAACTTACAAAATATGGATTTTAAATTTTTTTTTTTTTTTTTTTTTAAATTATCAATTTTATTATGTTAATTATTAATTATTAATTAGTTTTTAAGATATCTAATTATTTTTATTTATATCTAAATTATATATGTTTGTAAGCAATAGCCATCTATTATTTTATTTTTAATAAAAAAATATTTATTAGTCATACAATTTGAAAGTAACATAAAGAATGTGAAAGTTGTTTCAAGTTTCAATGTCATACATATTTTACATTCTGATTAACAGAGAAATTAAAGTGTTATTAAAATATATAAACCATTAAAAAAAATAAAAAATTGTGACAATATTATTTATAAGCGAACTAATAATTCTTGTTTGTTAAATTATACTATTAGTCTGTTTTATTATTATTATTATTAAAAATGTGATTTATTTAAATTTCAAAATATTAATTCCTCCTTAAATTGCCATATAATTTTAATTGTTTATTTTAAAAAAAAAAAATTAAGGTAAATTGGTAACATTCATCCCTTAACTTTATAGTTTGTGTAACTTAAGTCTTTAATAATTTTTAAAAAAAATTTAAATTCCTTAATTTAATAAACAATGCAAAGTAGGTTCTTCTGTCTAATTAATATGAGTTAGTCAATAACATTTTAAATAAAAAAAAAAAAAAAAAACATGAATAGTAAAATTGGTAATTTATGAAGTCAAGTCCCATACCAATCTGGCAATCTCCCAAAAAATTACAGACGATTTTCTAACTTTCCCAAAACTCACTCTCACCATTGACTCAAATTTCTGAGATTTCCGCCGCCATAATCATTGCCACCTCCGTTCCTAGGATCAAGCCCGGTATTTGCAGGCGCTTCCCCATACTCATCAAGCTTCACTTTCAAAGAAGCTAATCCATGTTGATTACCTTCCGTGGATTCCAACAGTGTTCATTTCCTCTCCTGAAGTTAATCCATGCACCATTAAACACTATATATATCCTGTCAAATTTGGGTAAACGGTGAGAGTGATTTTTGGGAAAGAATGATTTAATGGATCATCTAAGATTTAATTTTGTAAATTACCAATTTTATCCTTTATGTGCCATTTTTTTTTTTTTTTTTGTGTGTTAAATATCATTGACTAATAGTTGACTATTATTAATTAGACAAAAGAACCTATTTTATACCCTTCATTAAGTTAAGAGATTTAAAGAGATTTAAGTTTTTAAAAAAAATTATTATTATTAAAGATCTAAATTACACAAACTAAAAAGTTAAGAAATGAATATTATCAATTTACCAAAAATTAATTTATAAGAAACACACATCATATGTTATATGTTTATAATCTAAAACTACCTAAGGACGCATTTCCTGCATTTTATTTGGACTTAATAGATAGGCCATATTAAGCAAAAACTCCATATATTAAAATGAAAATATTAAATATAAAAATATTTTAGATAATTTCATTTTTAAACTACCATTAAAATATGTCTACTATGTGAAATACATTTAAAATTAATTTCCTGCATTAAAATCCTATATAAAGGCAAAATATAATTTGCAATAATCTTTATGGGAGAAAGGTGCCCTATCTTTTTCTCTTATCACAAAAAATAAAATTAAATTAAAATTAAAATTAAAAATTTTTATGTAATATGAATATTGAATAATAATCTTTTTTATTATTTTTTTTTTCCATTAAATGAAAGGAAACTATCTTGTTTAGTATATTAATACAAAATCTGAAATTGTACCATAATTAAATTGAAGACACCATTTACTTGTTTTTTAACCAAAAGTGCAAAGCAATGTATTGCAGAACGAAAATTTGTCGTATGATCGGAAACTCGAAATTTAAGAATTAAAAGGAAAACTCAATTTGATGGACAAACTTTAAATTTAAAGTCATTCAGTTGAGTTTTTATCCTATTTAGGGTATATTTAAAAAAAAAAAAAAAAACTTTCTAAAACTTTTTCAAACTAATAGCTTTGTAGATCTATTTATCAAATTAAGACTATATTTAAATTTCTATTATATTTTTAAAAAAATGATTTATTTGAGACAAATTTTTATTGAAAATAATATTGTTTGTAATTTTTTTTAAAAATAAATTTTATGATAGAAAAAATGAAGATTAAATATATAAGTTTTATAGGTTTATTGTGTGTATAAGAAAATATTTGTTTTGAAAAAAGTTATTAATAATATGTATTTTTTAAATAAAGTAAAATTTAGTAAATTTTATAAGTGTATTTTATAGATGTGTTTTTTAAGGACAAATTTTTTTTCAAAAAAAAAAAAAACTTTCAAATATGCTGATTATTGAGAGACAAATATTTTTCACTCAATTCTAATAAAATAAAAATCCAAATATAGCCTAAATGTATTAATGCAAAAAATAAATTAAAAAATTAAAAAAAATTAGTCAATTCAATTTTAAACTTTAATTAATTAACAAAAATAGTTACGGAACCAATTAATTTTTCAAAAAAAAAAAAAACACAACTTATTTAAAAAACATAACGTTTATTATTTTCTGCATGAAATATCACAAACAGGTATATGTTTTTAAACTGTCAGGTATAATATTAAAATATAATACACGTTTAAAAAAGAAATTTGAATTTTTTTTTTTGGGTAAATAAGAAATTTGAAATTATAACCTCTTAATCTAAATTGTCACCAATTCTCATTAGATATTACATTATATCTTTCATTTCTATTTAAATAATTAATAATAATAATAATAATATATAATTGTAAATTACGAGTACTATTTTATTATATATAATTTTGTAAAAAAACTATTAAAAATTATATTATTTATAATTTTGAAGTAACTTTAATATTTTTTTAAAAAAAATAAATATTACACCAGTAAATCTTGAATTTTTTACTAAAATTTTTAATACCACATTTTGGTAATTTTTTAATATATTCACCCTATGGGTAAAAACTCGATCCACTGATGAATTCTTAA
>JAXGGT010000004.1:2195574-2206406 GCA_035583425.1 Marsdenia floribunda
CTTGAGTACAACTTTTTTAGGGGCATTTTAGGCATTTTAAATTTTTACGCGTAAAATTATACATTGTAAAAGTAACCGCAAATGTAAAAAAAATATCAGAAGAATGAAGTTGAGAAAATTAAAAAAGATATGATACTAGATAAGGCAAAATTAAAGATTTAGGATCTAGTTGGGGAACATAAAAAGATATAGTATCAAGTAAGACAAAATTAAACATTTAGGACCTAATTGGAGAAACGAAAAAAGATGTATGACTAAATCAGAGATTTTTCCTTCTCTCTTTCTCCTCCACCTCTTCTTCCTTCTTTTTTTTTTTTTTTTTTTTGAAATTTTTGAGACACTTTCACTTCTAACATGTCTCGAAGACTCGAACTCACAATCTCTCATATCATAAGAGAAACTACTAAGCCTTCTTGACTTTCGATCATAAATATGATTGATTTATTTTCTTTCTTTATTTTTTTTTTTTAATAAATCCTCAATATGTAATAGATAAATACATTTAATTCTTCTTTTTACAAAATTAACTCGTCCAATAATTATGGTGTTTTTGGATTGGAACTTTTTTTGAAAAAGTTCTTTTTTTTTCAAAAAGAATTGAGTTGATTGCGAATAACGAGGAATAAGATGGGCCAATGTAAAATATTGTCTAGTAAATAGGAGACAAAAATAATATATTTTATTAGTATAATGATGATTTTTATTTGAATTATATATATTTATATATATTGAATATTTATAGTAAGTGAGTGAATTTTTTATTCATTTTTTTGTCACCTCACCAGACATGAATAGTAACATGTCATATTGGTGTCCAAACAAGTACAACTATTTTGTTTTTGAATTTGAGTGAAATTTTGAAAAAAAAATTCAGTCCAAAAATAGCCTTAAATTTTGTAAAAAGATAGACCAAATACACATTTCTATTATATATTAAAAACTCACTAAATAAAAAAAGAAAAAAAAAATTAATCATACCAAAAACAGAAACATTAAAGACCGAATCCACAAATATTCCTAAATACTAACTAAATTACAACTTCTTTGTCATTTCTCCTTCTTCCTTTTCTTACAAAATTGGTTGGTTTACTTTTTATACTCATTTTACTCCCACTTACATAATTGAAGGAGGCCAAAAAAATAAAATAAAAGATTTAACCCTAAATTTTATTCCTTTTAACAAAAAGAAAGATAATTTAGGGCTTTGATAGAACAACTCTTCTCTTTCCCTAAGAGAATTTTTGAAGCTGAACAACCCCCCCCCCCCCCCCCCCCCAAACACAAATTGTAAGCAAAAGCAGTACCAATTTCTTCATTGCAAAATATAAAGGAACACAACTTCGTTTATGTACAGAGAAACCAAAACATAAGCAACAATAATTAGGTCAAAAATGCTACATCCACAGTTTATCCTCTCTCTGCAGCTTTCATCTAGCTATAGTTTTAAAGGATTTGTTGCTAAATTCTACAGTACACAAATGCGCTCAGAGCAGGCCTGAGAGCACAAGGGTGGTAGGGGAGAGGGGGCTTTTCCAGCAGCATAGCATTTGAGTTGTTTCTTGATGAGAAATTTAGGGAAAGCATGCTGACCAATTAGATGGAAGTCTGCTTGAATTCAAAGATGGCATGTTACGTACGTTTAGGTCAAGAGGCAGCATGCGGTACTCAATGTCGAGTTCCCTGAAGATTTTCACCATCTCTTCCACCAGCAAAGCTCTCCTGATCCATCTTTCCCCCATGTCTTGATGATTCATAGTGTGTGAAAGCCACACAGACCATTTGATTCTGTTCATGTCCTCCACGTCTCTCATTACGATCAACGGAGAGGGGTACCAATGATCACTCTTGTTGTCAACATGTCTGCAATATAGCCAGCCACACAACCATGAGAAGGGATCTTTTATGGCATAGAACTAAAGCCAAACTGGAGATTGAAAAAACTAATAGAAAATTAGTCGATTTGGTCCCTCTTTAGGCATATTTTCGCCAATAAAGTTCCTCTTTAGATAAATTTTTGCCACTAAGGTCCCTTTGACATTAAATTAAATGAAGTTACCTTGTGCACATAGACGGGACCTTTTATTATAGAGGAACCTTATTTGGCAAAAATATGCATAAAGAAGGATTC
Organism: Marsdenia floribunda; assembly: GCA_035583425.1. Lineage (NCBI taxonomy): Eukaryota > Viridiplantae > Streptophyta > Magnoliopsida > Gentianales > Apocynaceae > Marsdenia > Marsdenia floribunda. The sequence continues at coordinate 2,197,703 of JAXGGT010000004.1, forward strand.
CCCAAAAACTTATCCATTTGTTTGCGCAGATTCAACCACAAAGCATGAGAGAAAAAGAAACAGGAAACAGGCACAAGTTATACATACCTTAATATTCTCTCCTTCATCAGAGCTATCTTTTCCAGTGGAGTTGATATGTGGATACAGAAATCAATTGCATCTCCCATATCAGGACTACGGTAGTAGTTGCTGATGGGCTTCGTCGCTAAGACACTATTTGGATATATAATCTTGTGGTTATCAAACTTCAAGAAAACTGTTGTTAGTATATTCATCTCCTCAACAACCATCTGTAAAAATATCAGTACAAGTCTTTAACTTCTCAACGGAATATATATATATAAACAGGGGGGGTAAAGATAATGAAAATTGTAGTGTGAAGCACTTCTAACCTGAACTCCCTCAAGCTCAATACGGTCACCAACATCGAATGGATGCATCACAAATAAGAATATGATAGCCTCGAACGTTGTCTTGCATGTGTTTCCAAACATGAACACCACCAAAAGAATCTGGGAACTCAGAAATATAAAGAAATGCGTAGTTGCAACTTTAAGTATAAGGAGCCAGATAACGACGATGATTATTGCCATGAGGACATTCAACATGTGGTGCAGTTTGTTTACAGCAGTTTTTGTGTCATTCAGAGACAAAGCTAGAGCTCTCCGTTCTCTAAAAGCGTTCACCTGTGAAAAAGAAACCAGAAATGCTAATTATTTTTCTCATATGACAGTAAATGAAAATGCAGCAAAAAGAGATACAAGTTTTATGCATTATCTTCCTACACAAAATGACATCTTCTTCGAGATGGAGATGATCAGTTAGAAAATCCTGCAGGTCTAACCATATTATTACCAGTATTTTAGAGAAGACAGATCAAACAAATAATTCTAGTATTCTTTTATGCCACACACTCAAGGGACAAGCCAGAAATATCATTAGTATATGGAAATCTGCAATGAATATTGACACAACCTCAGTCTACTACTAAAATGGAATCTAAAGGCTGCTTCTCGATAGATCATCATCTTCTCATGTACAGAACCAAGATTCAGGACATGTATGGAATACAAGCAACTCTCAGTTAATTAACCATTTGACAACCACCTCAACAATAAAGAAGGATCAGAACTTTGATTGAGCTAGAAACATCTATATATGCAACTCAAATCACTAATCTCTCAGAATAATGCCAACTATAATGCCAACTAAGGTGAGCAGGAAAAGAGGAAAAAAATCACTTATGACTGCCCTCTCTCTCTTCCTCTTAGCTCTAACTTTAACTCTATTTCCTTACTATAGTGCAGTCCATGTATCTATGAGAGAGAGATACTTACCACCCAATTCTTAAGAGCTCGTTTGCTAATTCCCTTGCCTTCATTTGCTCCTTCAAAGAGACGTATTGTCTTCAAAGCTTCATCCTCTCTCATAAAACGCATCAAATCCTCCAAATAGATGAACCTGACATGCCAAAAACAATCTTGTCCAAATGTAAATTGTGCAGAACAGAGGTGATACCAATGGAACAAGATCCAACCACAGAGCAAAGACAGCAAAAACCTAAGTTCAACATGGTGATAGCCCAATGGACAAAACATCCCAGACTTTATCCAGTTGGCAAATACATGAGCTGACTTGCATGCAAGAATTATTTCTCTTTTAAAAGAGAAGTTGGAAAATTTTACTATTCTAAGTCACAGAAATTTTAAATCTTCACTAATATGGAGTACTATTACTTGTTTTTTTCCTGCATAATCCTGCGCCATTAAAGTGAAATTCCTTATTTTCTATAGTACAGTAGGATAATTAGCAAGATGGTGACAGATAAAAGATTTGTCAAAAAAGTTCAAGTAGGCCCTGGGCTTGGGAAGAATGAGAACAGGAGCAAACATCAATGGTACAAAACTAGGCCAAATATCAAATACTATAATTCCATGGTGGAAGAGCTACTTACTTGGAACCAGGCTTCGCAACGTTGCAGAATATCTTTTTTGCCGCAGCTTTTGCCTGATTTTCACTTGTGATCTGCACATTAGCCTCATCATCTGAAGCTGAGTCTTGCAATTTTTCATCTAAAGTTGACAGTACTCCTTTCCGAACAATATTCATCAACCTCTTCATGTTCCAGGCTGAAATATTCTTCTGATTCAGCCTGTGTAAATGATCGATACTTATACCCTTCTCCTCTTCCTTCTTGGACAGAACTGTAGAAAACGCAGGACTTCTCACACTAGTAGCAGTAGCAGATGTTGGACTTTTACGAGGCGTTCCGATGACTCTTCCACTCTTGAGGATATTAGCCTTAAGATCAGCAGGCAACTTAGCACCAGCACTCTGAAGCTTCTGAACCTCAGCAATTACCCTCTCTTCTTCCTCTTGCTCATGCTGAATCTCAATTAATGGCGGCCCTGATAGTGTCTGTATCACATACTGATTAAACAAAGACTCCTGAATCCGATCAAAGAATGTACTGACATGGAATGACGAAGCAAGAACCTTAACCAGCAGTGTCTTGAGAAGCCAAATCAATGTACCCACAAGGAGACACACCCAAACCCTGGTCACGTAAGGTAAAACTTTACCTTTAGTCACCCTCTCGACCTTCTTATCGAAAATGCATTGCCAAGCAATCAAAACCAGAGCCAACCAAACACAATTCTGCACTGCATTTCTCAAGCCATACACAAAATACAAAACCCGCTTTCTTAAAAGAAAATTCCGCTCTACAAAGAACACCACAATCCTAATCCCCCACCCTGAAACTAACCTCCCAGAAATTAAGACCAAAACCATCACCCCCCACTTCCACAACTCAAGCCCAAAAATATCCCTTTTCTTGAGGACATTTATAGTAAGACTACAGATTAGAGCCGCAACAAGCAGAATCAAACTCAACAGCTGCATCGCAGACATAGGACTAAGCTTCATCTTCTTGTACTCGTCCGGTATATCCTCCTCCAAGAAAGGGTCATCTTCGTCAAGTTCACTAGCCCTACCCAGCATCCCAGATTTGTTTATCCTCTGCGACCTCTGATCTGCCTCCGGCGGGTCCATCAACCTCGACTTCGTCTTCGTCATCAAGAGATTGGATTTTTTCCTAAAAGAAGAGTTCCCGCTACAAATCAAGACCTCCTCAGCTTCACCATTTCTTCCACCTCCTAGGAAGTCGCTGGCATTCGAGCGGCGACGAACAGGGTCGGTGACGCTCTCATTAAACGAGACCCGAATATCCCTAGGCGTAGCCTGTTGTTCATAGACGTTAGGACTTTCAGCAATTTTAGACAGAGGCGAACGTTGAGAGAACGGTGACTCCACCGCAAAGTCGAAATCTTTGCTGTTGTTGGCAATGGACCTCATGGCTGCATCATTAGAAAAATCATAACTGGAGTCTCTCCATATACTAGTCTTAGGGGCAATATTTGGATTGTTATTATTATTACCAGTTTGCGAAGTAGAGGATGAAGAAGTGGAAGCAAGCTCAGCCTCTCTGCTAACATTGGTGGTATCTGGTCTGGGGTTGATCTTGATGATAATATCGTTATTACCACCACCTCCCAAATCACCACCAACCGGGGCAGACATCATATCGTCTGTATCAGAAAAACTATGGTTCTGGTTCTGGTTCTGATTCTGGTGGTTCTGTTTCAAGAGGCCTAAACGCTCTTCTTCAGGAATACGAGGGGGCAAATCAGAAGTACCACCACCCTGACCACGAGACTTAAAAGATTTCCTAAGTTTGTCCATGTGAAGTCCCAACTAAAATAGTAAAGTAAAATAAAGGTCCAGCTTTCTCTATCAAACTCTAGATTATTCAACAATTGCTGAAAGCCTGAAACAAATCGGGTGGGAAAAATTAAAAATAATAATAATAATTCCAATAAACAGTAATTTTTTTAATGAGAACTGAATGCTGAGCTGTTGGGTTCTGGGGAATGAACAATAAATGATGGTGGGGAGAGATGAGACTAAATAAAATAGAAAAAAGATGTTAACTTTAGGACACCATAGATGTTATGTGTAGCTTTTATTACGTTAACAGTGTTTGACTAAGGTAAAAGAGTTGGTAAAATGCTGTCTGTAATGGGAATCGGTGCAGAAAATTATTACTTTAACAAAATCAGGGTGGTAGAAGGGGAAGGGGACCAAAAAAAAAAATGAAAAAAGAAAAGGAAAAAGACAGGAAAGGTAGGGTAGTGAAGAACGGAAGTGAGGAGATGGTGTTTGGGTTGCAGAGAAGAATGGCCATGATGGGCGGGGGCGGGGGGTTTGTTCAGGTTAATAAAAAAAGGTTCAATGGTGGTGGGGGAAGGTTGGGAATAGGAACCATACAAGTGGCATCGAACATGGAAGGAAAGTAGTAGTAGTAATTTGTAATTTGGACATGTTATTGAGAACTGTGATTTAGCTGGTTTGCACATTTCGTAAAGTAAGAATTTCGAAGGCATTAATAATAATAATCCTTCTATTCTATTCCTTACCTTCGAAATGTCGAAATTAACATTTGTTTTCACACCATTGATGATGATGACACTTTTGTCATTACATCAAAATTATTCCAATAATAATATCAACTGAATTATATTTTCTTATTTACCGTATAATATATATACATATATATTTTATTTTTAAATTTTTTTACTTTAAATTTGACTAGAAATTATGAATTCTTAAATCATAAACATTATTAAACTAAATCAAAATAAGTATATTTTGAATGTCTCATACGATCATGTGTTCGATACTCGTCATAAATTCTACAAAGAAAAAAATCAAATATATATAATATGTTATAAATGATATTGTCTGTTTTAACACATTTTAAGTGCACCTCACGAGTTTAAAACGCGTAAATTGATTAAAGGGCTTCAAGCCCCTACTTAATAAGCGTTCAGAAATCTCTCAGGCGAGTTATGTGAGAACTCAATTCACAACAAATACTTATTTTGATAATTTTTTTTAATAAGAATCATTATTATATTTTAAAACTTTACAAAAATTAACAATAACATATAACTCAGTTGATAACATTTTTATATATAATTTATTTTTTGAAATCCTTATATAATTTAAAAAGTAATGAATTTGAGTTATGTTGAAATTAAATGTTAAAAAATAAAAATAAAAAAATGTAAAAACATTTAAAACATATTTTTAATATTATTTTAGTTTTTTTTTCCCCCTAAATCGAATATAATATAATTAATTTTTTTTTAAAAAAATCGAATATAATTTTTATTTTTTAAAATAGATATTGATATTGACTTGATGCTAGAAAAGATGAAACTTAATTGATACCAAATTGTATGATTTTGGACAAGTCATCATCCTACGACCCAGATAAAGTATTTTAACGGTTAAAACTTATCTTAATTCTTGTAATAAATACTGTGTATCTGTATGTATATATATAAATAAATATTGAATAAAAAATTTTGTTTAAAAAATCAGTGAATTATTTGTAGTCATATGTACCAAATTCACTTAATAAATTGTTGTTTTTATATTATAAACAATCGAGAAATTCACCTTTTATATTTTTAAAATTTAAATAAATGAAAATGTGTTATAATGAGTTCAATAATATTGTTCTTTTTAATATATTTTAAATGTATTTTTATGAGTTTAAAATACATTATTGAGTAAAGTGCTTTAAACTCTTGTTTCATAAGCGTTTAGAGATTTCGTAGACAAATATTATGAAAATCTAATTGTGAAGCTCCTATGAAGTACTACGGATCTCGTGCATGAGCAATATGAGCCTTATTTGATGAATTATTTATGAATATGTATATATAAACCTTTTTTTTTTACGGTGGTATTTTAGGACCCTTCCGGTCCAGACTAATTAACCCAAAGAGGTTCAATAGTGCGAGAAGATCCGCACCTGGGGAAGAGGATCAAGTTGGCTCTTGCGAACAGCTTGATGCACTATCTCCCTTCAACCCTTTGGGCGAAAATGCGGCAAAAGAAAATGAAGGAAAATCTATGGACCGACCCCATCATCTCTAATATATCTCGAACTATGGAACACTCAGGTGAGGTTACCCCTTCACCTCTTAGTAAGCCAAGAGGAAGAGGAGATTCGACTCCTAAACCTCTTGGTAGTTCTAAGGGAACTGGCCAACAGGGCCAGAGAACTTCCTCAATATATATAAACATTTAAGACATTTACTTATTTTCAACCCAAAAAAAAAAAAAAAAAAAAAAAAAGTGTGTCCAATAAATGTAATTCATATTTTTCAAGTGTCGCCAATTTAGTTTATATATATATATACTTTTTTTTTTTTATGTTACATAATTCAAATATTTTAAATGAAACAACACATAATAAATTTTTAAAATCTATTTTAAAAAATCTTTCACTTTTCTTTTATTTTGTTAAAAATAATTAAATTACATAATTTTTAAAACACACATAGTAAATGATAAGATAATGTAGATTAATTGATAATAGTCAAAATTAAGATTTAATAAATCATTAAGTTCGAGAACAAATTTTTTATTTAAAAAAAAAAAAAAAAAAAAAACAAAAAAAACAAAAAAAACACACACACACATCATCATCAAGTAAACATTTCAAGATCCCTATTTAAAAAGTTATCTATAGTGACTATCTTTTAAGGCAATGAAAAAGATTGCTAACAAAGAAAAATTCTCCAATTGTCAATACATTACCTAATCTAATAAGCCATAAGAGACCAATGTAATTTACAACCTTTTAACTTTATTTCCTTTTGTAAATAAACAAAATAAAATAAAACATTTTTTAACATTTTAAATTACAAATTTTTTTTTGCGAGACTCGAATGCATGACATTTTATAATCATATAAGCAAAATTTTTATCACTAAAAAATCACTTTATAAAAAAAAAAAAAAAATCAATGAAGAGTACTTATAAAACATTAATTATAGATATAAGAAAAATGATAAAAATAATTATTATAGATATAAGTAAAGAAAATGGAGAGAATACTTAATTAATGACTTTATTACTAACATAAAATAAAATGCTATATTTGTTGACCAACCCGACCAAACGACACTTCTCCTTCTCTCTCTCTCATTGATTAGGTTGCCTGAAAACGACGGTTTCAATTAAATAAAACGGCAATAGTACATGTGTCCTTTCCAACGCTTCCCATTCTCGCCATCAGCGCCGTTATCGCGATTTCGCACATTAATTAAGATTATTTATTTATTTTTTATTATACCCATATTAAAGTGTATATATATATATATATTACTTATTATTATATTAAAATATTTAATTTAACACAATTCGATTTAAACTTTAAATTAATTAGAGGTAGAAATAAAGTTCCTTTCTTGGTCTAAAAGTCTTTCCCTTATCTCTTAGCAAACTAGGAGATTAAGGGTTCAAATCTCTCTTGACCAATAGATCAAAAAGTTTCTCCTTTACCTCGTAGCTTGTCAAGAGGTTAAGAATTCAAACTTCACTCAGAGTTCTACAGTTCGAGATATATTCACAAGTGCAAGTATACCTGCATTCTTGAGCCAACCAAATAGTAGAAAAAACAAAATTTAAATATAAAAGACTTTTTTTTTTTTTTTTTTTGGTTTCAGACCAATAAGAAAAAATTGGGAGTTTTTGGAAAAGAAAAAAAAAAAAAAAAAATCCAAGTGTCGATTTGATTGGTTGTATAGAACCCAACCAGCGAACAAAACAAACAAAAACAGACAAAACAGAGCAGCATCTAGTCTACTTCTCCACATTCGGTTACGCGTTTCTTTCTTTAGTGGGAAAATTTGGAAATGACAACTCTTTCACGTATGATTATTGTCTTGAGTCTCTCTGTCTTAAATCTACGCACATCTACGTGTTTCTTAAGTGGATTTTAACTCTCTCTCTCTCTTTGGAAAATAGGTAGATTTAGTTTATTTTTGGATTATAAATTTTTTTTTTTAATTTTATATTCAAACCAATGGTTTCAAAATTGAACCGAAAAAGTTAGTGATTCACCGGATCGCAATTGAATTACAATTGAATCGTAATTGGATCGGTAATTTCATAAATCAAAAAATAAAAAATATTTATTATAAATAATTAATACTCTCTATTTTTTTTTATTTGTCTTATTGAAAAGAAATTAATTTTTTTATTTATTACTCTAATTTTTTTAAAAAAATTTACTCTAAAAAAATTATGTATATCTATTAATATTTTATAAAATTAAATAGTATTTTAGTATTTTTAATAAAATGATATATCAATTTATATATTTATATATATATATATTTTAAAATTATGTTTTACTATATGTGAGAAATAAAATAAAAATTGATGTAATATATTATATCTCTTTCTTAAAGAGAAAATGAGTTATTATCTTTTACGAACTTCATTCAATATAATTAAATACTTAGAAAAATTCATTTATCGCATTTGTATTTCTCTCTCTGTGTCTACTTGTAAATGAGACAACAAATAAATAATAGAGTATGAATTGAGTTTAAAATTCAAGTATTTTTTTTCTCTAATTGATATTATATTTTTTATCTAAATGTTAAAGTACATGTCCTTTTGAGAATATGATATAATTTAGTTAGCAGACTTTAAGTTTACAATTTAATAAGTTATGACTTTATATATTTTTCAATATGAATTCGAATTCAAGATTTATTAGATCATAAGTATGTTGATAAAATTATATTGTTTGTTGTGTTATTATTTTTAACTTTTT
>JAXGGT010000004.1:2224428-2234527 GCA_035583425.1 Marsdenia floribunda
TATAGATATGTAGCAGTAAAAGCATCTCTGATCAAATCTTTATGATCATCTTTGAGTGTGGATTTATATTATTTATATACACACACACATATATATATATATATTCTGCTACCCATAAAAAAAATATATGAATAAATCGTCAATTTAGTTTTTTAAATTTATGTTTTAATTTATTATGATTGTTCATATTTATTTTTGTCTAAAGTAATCCCTTAAAAATTTTAGAATTAATCAAAGTGATCATTTGACCATTAACATCTAAATATTCTGTTAACTTTCTTTATTCATATCTTTTTTAGAGAGGTATTTTTGTACTTTTGTTCAAAATTAACGAGAGTTTAGGATGTCACGCGCAAGGAGAGTTAACGAAATATTTAGATGTTAACTGTCAAAGGACCACTTTGATCAATTTAAAAATTTTTAAGGGACTATTTTGGATAAAAATAAATATGAAGGATCATAATAGATCAAAACATAAACTTAAGAAACTATTTTAGATAAAAATAAATATGAAAAATCATAACAAATCAAAACATAAACTTAAGAGACTAAATTGACGATTTATCCAAATATATATATATATATTCTGCTGCAGGTTACTTTTGGGGCTTACCAAATATCGATGGAGGGAAAGGAGATGTAATAACTCCCTCTGTCAATCAGACTAGCTTAAGTTACCCTAAATACTGCTATTTAATTTTAAAATTATCAGCTTGGTACATATTGAGTAATATATTTATAATTTTGTATTTAAATTTAATTAATATTTAATTTTCAGTACAGATAAATTTTAATTTGAGTATAAAAAAAAAAAAATTAGATTCAAACCAAATATTTTTAGAATCGGATTTGAATCGCTTTCGAATATTTTAGACCATTAAAAGACTTATTTATATTCTTAGATTTGTAGATTTTACAAATATTTAATTGGGTCATTTTCAATAAATGTTTTAAAATAATTTAACTATTTTAGTTATGTATTAAATCAAGGGAATAAATTTTTTTTTTTTTTTTTTTTTTTTTAAACACGTCAATATAAAACAAATTGTTCCAAACTCAAGCTTTCAACTTAAATTGAATAAACTAAAATAAAAATTTAATTGATGATTATTAGTGATGATAATATAAATACTAAAAATTACAACTTATTTGACAAATTTATAGTATGAACAATGTGTTCTTGCTTAAACTAGCTAATCTTAAAAAATGATTATCAAAATTTGTCTCTTTTTCTTTACAAGCATGTTTTGCCATATAGAGACATTGGATTGAATATGGAGTGCCAAAAATTTCTTTAAAAAATTGTTCATATGATTAATGCATGATTTCGAATTATTTAAAAAATTTTACTTGAATAACAAAATTAAATAATTATATAATTTAATATTACAAAAAGTATAAATGTATAACTTAATTCAAAAAATAAAATAAAATATTAAAGGATGAAAATATAAAATTTTCTTTACCATTATATTTAATTATACTTAATATTTTACTACTCATATTTACTAGTTATTATTACTGAAAATTTTGATATACAATTTTATACATGTTTTTACCATCTTTTTTAAGTGGTAAAATAAAATAAAAAATTTTAAAAAAATTTGAATTCAATAAAAAAAATTAATATATATTTTTTTTAAAAAAAAAAATTTATTAAAAATATCTCATGGACATCATTAGTGAAAAAAAAAAAAATAAAAAAAAAATAAAAATTGGTGTATGACTATAGGAGTAGGCTAACTTCGAATTTGATAACGCATTATGGTTAGAGAGCCCAAAAATGCCAATAAAACCCCCACACTACTAGTTAAGGAATTCACCCCATACTTTTACTACTTCACATATCATTTTCCCTTTAGAAATAAAAGTTGTATATTAATATAATCTCAAATGTTATAAAAATTAAGATATAAACAAAGTTTTAAAAATTATTATATTAAAAGGTGTATATTAAAATATAATAAAAATAAAATTTACTAAAATTTATAATACTTTAAATTATTTTTATCACTTCTTTGTATATTATTTTATGTTTCTTAAAAACTAATCTAATAGATATATATATATATATATATAATATTATTTAAAAAAATTATCTAAAATTGTTTAAAATGTAATATAATTATTTAAAATTTAATAAATTCTTTTGTATTAATGGTCATATTTTTCTTAAAATAAATTATAACAAATAAAAATTAATAGTTTATTAAAAAATATTAAATTGTATAAAAATATTATATTAATTAAATTAATTAATTATTTTATGATGAGTAGCATTGTTATAATAATAGTAGCTTCACTTAATTATGAAAAGTCATAATTTCAAATGGCAAAAAAAAAAAAGAAAATGAAAATGAAAATCTTAAAAGAAATATATATATATATATATATACACACGTATGTATTAAAAATTAAATACTTTGTCTGTATTGTTAAGAAGTGGTAGCTCAGTTAGTAGCAATCTCATTTATGATTCGATAAGATAAGTGATGAGTTTGAGACACAATAGAGACAAAAATACCTTTAAAAAAAATGGAAAAAAGCTTTGTGTCTGTTGAAATATTGCATTTGACCTAAATATACTGAAGATTGGGCAAAGGACAATAGCTGAGCACACACTATTTGAGGAAACTCCATATTCATAAGTAATGAAAGACTGAAAACACGTGTAGTTTGATTGTTCGTGATTCATTTTATTTATATTTTATTTATTTGATTTATCAAATGAAAGATTTTAAATTCATCTCAACTTAAAAATGACTTTATACTTTATTTCAGTCATGCATTATAATTTAAGGGTCTTTTCCATAAATTTTACTTTTTAAATTTTATTCTTTTTTTTTTTACTCAATAATGATATTGAATTATTAAAAAAAAAATTGCCCCTAAAAAATGACATTGTAAGAGATTTTTATTTTATTTTGAATAAATAGCTAAGAGATTTTTTTTTTTTAAAATTAAATATTTGAAATTGAAGATCTTAATTTTTTTTTTTTTTTTTTTTTTTTTTAAACGGTATCCCAAGACCCTTTCGACCCAAACTAATTCACCCAGAGAGATTTAATAGTGCGAGAAGACCCGCACGTGCAAATATATCTTGAACTGTGGAACATCCGGGTGAGATTACCCCTTCACCTCTTAGCAAGTCAGGAAGGGGAGATTCGACCCTTAGACCTTTTGGCAAGCCAAAAGTTCTAAGGGAAGAAACCTAGCCAATGTGCCAGGAGAAGTTCCTCTGAAAATCTTAAATTATTAAGAGGCTAAGCCTGCTTGTATCCTCTAACGAATAAATAACAAATTTTATTTTGTATATTTGCAATTTGGTCGATTGTAATCTTTTTATTTTATTTTATTTTATTTTTAATTAAAGTAATTCTGAAGAATTTTTAATCAAATTAAAGTGGTCATTTCTTTATTAAATAGCTAGCATTCTATTAGTTATTTATATTTTTAAAAATATTTTTATTAATTAAAAAAAATAAAAAAGAGGTATTTATATGATATTTTTTTTCATCTTTATTTAAAAAATAAAAGTTAACAATCTAACGAATAAATGATTATTTTGATTTGGTCAAAAAATTTAAAATGATAACTCTAATTAAAAAATAAACATAAATAATTACAACAGATCAAATTATAATTATAAGAGACAAAATTAATTAATTATATATTTATTTATAAAAATGGTACAAATTAGTAGGATGGATCTGGGCTCCTCATTCAGGTTGTTTAGTCACACCCAGGCCCCAGTATACAGTGAGGTTTTCGTCAAATCTTTCACCCCATACACACAGAACTACATATATATATATAGCTATATATACACACATGTTTATATCAAGAAGATGTACCTCGTTGATAATAGTCTTATTTATGGTTCGAGAGGTCATGAATTTAAGAAACATTAGAGTTAAAAGTACCTTAAATTTTCAATATATATATATACATACTTATTTAAAATGTAAATTTTTATGCATATTATTATATTTTTAAGTGAAAAAAATGGTCAATTTCTTGTGTAAGCGCTCATATTTTTTTTTTTTTTTTTTTTTTTTTTTTTTCTATAACAAAGTGCAACTTTTTTCAAAAAGAAAAAAAAAACATGTATCGTTTGGCTTTCATACCAAATAGATAATCTTCTGTGTCATGCCGGATCTAAATATGTATACCTACAAAATTTCCATCCACGGAAGGTATAACCTTCAAACTTTCGAAGGATTCTCCGATGATAAAGTTAGAGAGAGTAATAGAGAAGATAGTGTTGTAGTATTTATTGATTGTTTTTTTTTTTTTTTAATTAAATTATCTTGTATTTAAAGTTTTCGACTAATTCAAATTTAATTCAAGCGGCACCAGCAAATTATAGGACTTGGAATTTGGAAAAGGTTAGTGTGGATACTATGGTGTTTTTGGATTAAATTTTTTTTTGAGATTGCTTATTTTTTTAAAAAAAAAAAAAGAGTTGAGTGAATTGTGAAAAACGAGGAATAAGGTGGGAACAAATTAAAAAATTATCTAGTAAATAGGGAACAAAAATAATATATTTTATTAGTGTAATAATGATATGTTATTTGAGTTATATATATTTATATGTATATATTGAATATTTATAGTAAGTGGGTGAATTATTTATTTATTTTTTTGGCCAGCTCACCAGACATGACCAATCTCATGTCAGGTGGTATCCAAACAAGTACAGCGCATTTTTTTTAAGTTTGAGTAAAATTTTAAAAAATAATTCTAATTAAAAAATAGCCTTTGCATCCTGTCCAAACTTATGTGGCGAGATATCCCTCCCCTCTATTTGGGCAATCATCTGGACCATTGGGCCTGACATTCCGAATTGGGCTCAAAATGTCTTTTGTCATATGGGTCGATTTACAATAATATTTTGTTTACAAGATTAATGAGCCTTCTTTTTTTTTTTTTTAATGCACGAGGTTACGTAAATGAATTCCAACTATAGACAGCACATTTAAATCATATTCATATTCAAACTAATCTCTACTCAAGCCGGATAGGTTATTTGCGGGAGATAAGCTCTAACCGCTGTATACATGAGTGCAGTTTTAATTCCGCAACTTCACTTAAGATAGGAGAACATCTTACTAACTCACCTATGCTCGAGAGTTTTTAGAAAGCCTTCTTATATGAGTCGAACTGAACCTCTCTGATTGAGTTTAGACTACACTATATTTACTAACGAAGCTAAATTTTCTTGACTAGACTAATTGGATGTTAGGTTGTATTTCTCTTTCAGTGTCTAAATATAATCTTACAAAAAAGGTCAGGCTCCGGTCTGTTTTTATCTTATCTTTTGGGCCCCACAATACATACCGTCCGTTTTGTTCGATTTTATATTTATTTATTTACTTTTGTCATCATGTCTGACATCGTTGTTTCTTTCTCCTTCTTCTTCTTCTAGTACGGAAATATATATATATATATATATATATAATATTGTTTTTTCTTCTTAAATTATCTCTGTCACTTTCAAGATTTATTTACCAATAAAATCACTTTCAATTGTCTAGAAATTTGTTAACATAACAATTTAAATTAAAAATTAATGTCTAATTAAAATTTCTTAAATTTAATTCTTATTTAAATTAAGAAAAATGGATAAATTTAGCCTTTAATATTCATTAGTTTTGATATAATCGATTTTTTTATTTAATATAAATTCTTAATATATAATAAATTAATACATTCTTCTTTTTTTTCTTCACAAAATTTATTATTTGGACAAGTTAAATTTGTGTAAAAAAGGAATCAAATTCACAAATTTATTATACACGAAGAACCTATTAAATAAAAAATAAAAAATAAAAAGACTAATTATACTAATGATTAATGGTATTTTTAGATTGGAGTTTTTTTTTTTAGGTTGCTCATTTTTTTTTTCCAAAAGAGTTGAGTAAATTGCAAAAAATAAGGAGTAAAGTGGGAACAAGTTAAAAAATTGTCTAGTAAATATGAGACAAAAATAATATATTTTATTAATGTAATGATGATATTATTATTTGAGTTATATATTTATATATATATATATATATATATATTGAATATTTTATTTATTTTTTTGCCACCTAGACAAATATGAACAATAGTATATAAGATAGTGTCCAAACAAATACAACATATATATATATATATATATATAGTTTGAGACGAAATTAAAAAAAAAAAAAAAAAAAATCTAATCCAAAAGCAACCTAAAAGATTGAAGACCAAGTCGTAAATTAATGAATTATTGATGATGGACACGTGGGTTACTCTTATTGATTATTAAAATTTTATTGTGTTTTCACTTGACTCTTTTGATTATTTACCTTTTCGTATTTAGTCTTCTTCTTTTTTTTTTCTTTTTTTTTTTTTTCATTCTATTTTATAATTATCGATAAGTTTTCTCTGTCTCTCTCTCTCTCTCTCTCTCATATGAAAATGACTTACAAGACAAATTAAAATTAAAATAAACAACCGTGGCAAAAGTTTCAAAGTTCAAAGTGTAAAGATTTCTTGCGTTTCCTTTCTTCTTTATTTTACTACTATTCCCTACCCTTGACTTTTGTGTAATGGTGATAATAAAAAAAAAAAAAAAAAAAAAATATGTGAGATACTTGGTATGATGTTTCCCAAATTAAAACCCATCCAGGGGAGCCCAGAAAGTTGCTTATTCTTGTTCTTTTATTCGAAATTCAAAATTACTATTTCGAATTTAATTTAAATTACAACTATAACTTTTAACTCGTATTCTAAACAGTCCTTGCTCACTAAATATTTATAAAATTCTTATTCACTTGTATTAAAATAAATACTTTTAAAAAAAAATGTATATTATCTATTATTTAATTAAAAACAAATTTAAGTAGATATAAGTGAAACAAAAATTTTAATTGAACAAAAATATTATCCAAATGTGTTGAGTTATTCAAAAACAAAATTTTTTTACTCAATTTTAATTGAATAATAATCCAACACACCCCAAATTATTAACTTCTTAAATCTCATTTTTCTTCTAATTTTTTTTTTTATAATTTATCTTATTTTTTACTACATATTTAATTTTTTAAAAAAAAATTTAAAATAGTAATAAAATTTTACTATTTTAAGTGAAAAAAAAAATTAAATTACAGTTATTTATTATTTTTAATACGAGAGCACTTGTAACAAAATAAAAAATAAAAAATAAAAAATTATTGTTGTCCGCGATAAATATCAGATTTAAATAAATGAAGGACTAAACACGCTAATAGAGAAGCAGATAAGCCCCCCTAGACTACACTCCAAAACCATCCAATCCAATCCAACCCAAAACACACAATAAATTCCAGTGCCAAAACCTTCCAACGTACACACACACTCCCTCAAAACCCTGTCCATTTCTTGAACACACACACACCACCATGAACACTACTGCTACTTCTCCACTCTCTCCATCTGAGCAAGAAAAAAGGCTCATTGATAAACTTGAAATATTCCGCATCAAGGGCACAGACAGACATGGAAGAACAATTCTTCGCATCATTGGGAAATTCATCCCAGGTAAGTAGGTAAAATATTAATACGAGAAAGAAAGAAATTAGAGCTTAACTGTTCCTGATTTAACTTTCATTATATATCAGCAAAGACTGTAACTGTGGAGGCACTAAAGAAGTACTTGGAGGAGAAGGTTTATCCGAGTCTAGCTGAGAAGCCATTTTCGGTGGTGTACGTGCACACAGGTGTTAACAGAGCTGAAAACTTCATAGGCTTATCTGCTTTACGATCAATCTACGATGCCATTCCAAACAGAGTTAGAGAGAACCTGCAAACTTTCTATTTCCTGCATCCTGGATTGCAATCCAGGCTTTTCCTAGCCATTTTTGGTCGTCTCCTGTTCAATGGAGGGTACACGCTCTCTCTATCCCTTCTCCCTCTTTTTTTTGTCTGTTGTTCAGTTTTTCAAGTAAGAAAAATTTTTGCCAATAAAGTCCCTCAACATCTTATGACCTTTTGCAAATTCAACCGATGTTATTTACAAAATTTCTCTCTATTGACAAAAAATATACAGAAAGATGGACCAAATTAGTCAATTTTTCAATCTTTCTTTTTAATCAAAACTCATGAAATTAAATTTCCAGTACTTTGGACATACTGATTATTAATTATTATTTGATGAATACATGAACAGGTTATATAAGAAGGTGAAGTACGTGAACAGATTGGACTTGTTATGGGATACCGTCAGGAGAAAGGAAATGGAGGTACCTGAGTTTGTGTACGAACATGACGAGGAGCTAGATCAGTACCGGCCGGAGGTGGTGATAGACTACGGACCAGAGAGTGATCATCCCCGAGGAAATGCTACTGCTCTTTCGTTGGACTCTGCACTACCAGTGTACTCCATGAGATGCATTGCTTAGGGAGGAAGAACAAGATATACATATTCTGATGGTGCCTATAAGTTCTCAAACACAAATTAACTAAAAGGAAAATATTAAAAAAAAATTCACCCGCTTTTTATATTTTTCAATATCCTACTACAAAATATCAAAATTAAAAAATTTGAATATATACATATATATATATATATATATATTTAGGTTTCTCATTAGAATTAAACATATTCAAGATTATGGAGGACATTACATTATCAAGAAGGTCAATATAATTAGGAACCAACCAAGGAGATTTATCATTTATCAAGTAAATAACATAGCAAACCTAATTGCCCGAAAAATCACATGTCAAAACTCAAGAACAGTTCAAGAAGTATACTTTCTTTCAAGAATGGCCGAAAGGAAACAAAATAAATAAAAAAGCCAAGAGAAAGAGACATATCTCTCTCTTAACTCAAGCAGCTAAGCCCTCTCGGGTTCAAGCATTTCTGCATCAGACTTGGAACCTGAAGGTGCCTCAGGTTCACTCTTGCTCGCTGAGCCTAAAGTTGCATCAGCTTCAAGATTTTCTGGATCAGTATTGGAGCTGTTGGTCCCTATGCACAAATCAGGGTAGTTTCGATGGTTCAGAGAATGTAACCAAAGGGCCACAGCACCTTCCTTGTGCTCTGTTGATGCAATGTGGGAGTAGATGTATTTCATTTTAAAGCTCTCAGCTTCTTCTACATAAGCTTCCATGGACAACTTTTCATGGCCATCTCCCCATTTTTTGTTGTAAGATGAGAAGAAACACTCATCCAGGTATAATCCAACCTCAGGAGCCATGGGCACATTGATGTTGATGTCACTGAATTCAGAAATTAAAAAGCATTAAGCACAAAATAAAATTAACTATATATGCGTACTCTGCAGAATCACAACCAAGATTGCTTACGGTTGAAAAGCTGTTTCAATCAATGATTCAGGAGCAGCGTTCCTCATAATAGCTACTGCAAGACCAATCATTTTCCGAATCTGATGAAGCATGAAGCTCTGTCCCAACACCTCACACTTCACAAATTCAATGCCATCAACATGAACGGTGGTTTTGGCATCAAAGGAGATAATGTATCTTTTAGCAGCCGGGTCCTCAGCTTTCGTTCTCGTGGTGAAATTGTGAAAATTATGAGTACCCTCATAAGTCCTGAGGATTCTATTAAATCTTTCCCTCTCCTCATCACCATAACAGAACTCATTCTTCACAACTTTCACTTCCCCATTCTCATTCTCACCTTCACTTCTTGCAATCTCATTAGTCCCACTCTCTGATTCCTTGCCAGTTTCTTTGTTTTCGTTGCAATTATCATTAATCTGATCAGTATTTGCCAAAGAATCAGCAGTCACTTGGCCCTCCTCTTTCATTTCCAAACTTGATTCAGCAGCCCCACTGTTCGACGAAATGCCTGACTGAACGGCACTTCCCCTAGAACCACCTTCTGAATCAAAATTCCGTTTCCCCATAATCCCAATGACTTTACGACCCCGCTCCGAACATTCCAAGCACTTCACAAGCTCATTTCCAGACCCCATACTAGCAAGAACGCTCTCTCTATCACGGTGACAGCTTGGATCAAGAGCAAAGAGAGGTATTAAATAAACGTACCTCCGACGATCGCAGAACTTTTTAGCATTGAACGACTTCGTAGCGCGCTTATACCCAAAAATCCGTATCTGGG